>JAOXJP010234615.1:0-10136 GCA_025762735.1 Platanus orientalis
TACAACTTTCTCCTTTAGATTTTTATCTACTATTATTCCTACCCCATTTTTGTTATTAGCTTCTCCTGTGTACCAAAAAATATTTTTTTCGAAAATCTACCAAAATGACATATTATGTGCAAAATGGTATGTAGTATGCCATATAAAAAAATTAGACCAAACAATGTTCATTTCATATAATTTTTTGAATTTTTTTTTTCGAAAAAGAAATAAGTAATTTTTTTTCCGAAAAGAAAGAGAGATTACCTGATGTAATAGCACTAGAGTATTTGGAGGCATGTGGTAGGCACTTGCGTTAAAGCCTGCGACTGGCAGGTCGAATATATTTTAAGCCAAAAAGGCAAAAAATGACCCTTATTTAGCGAGATGGGTATGTCTCGCACGAGACATCTTGCGAGATCCTGTATATGGCTTGTTTTATTGCTGTACATGGCCTTTTCATGCCGTAGGCTTGCGATACCGAGATATCTCGCCTGAGACGGGATGTCTCGCCCGAGATTTTAAACCATGGTCATGGAACCCAACAAACAAGAGTTGGGTGCTTGTCTTATGTCTCAAAAGGATGAGACTAATCTTTGGCATCCAAGGTTAGGTCACATCAACTTTAGAGATCTATCTAGGCTAAGCAAAATAGGAATAGTCAAAGACTTACCTAGATTGACCCAAGTTGACAATCCTATGTGCAAAGGTTGTCAAATGAGCAAACAAACTAGAGTGCCCCATAAAAAGACAAATCAAATAAGAACATATAGGCCTCTAGAACTTCTCCACATGGACTTGGTGGTCCAACTACAACAGAGAGTTTAAGAGGTAAGAAGTACTTCACGGTAGTCGTGGATGATTTCTCACAGTTCACTTAGGTAGCATTCCTAAGAGAGAAATCCGAGGCCTTTAATGAATTCTTGAACATTTACAAAAGAATTCAATTCGAAAAGGACTTCTCCATCAAGCGCATTCGAAGTGACCATGGAAGGGAATTTGAGAACTATAAGTTCTCGAATTGGTGTGATGAGATGGGTATTATGCATGGGTTTTCAACATCAAAGACTCTACAACAAAATGGAGTGCTAAAAGGAAAAATAGGACTTTGCTAGATATGACGAGTTCTATGATCTCAAACAAAGATCTTGCCAAAGAGATTTTGGGCTGAAGCAGTAAGCACCACATGTTCTGTCTCGAACCGTGTCTATCATAGACCCAGAACTAACAAAACAACCTATGAAATCTAGAAAGGCAAGAAGCCTATCAAATACTTCTAAGTGTTTAGTAGCTCATGCTATGTCTTAAGGGACGGAGAACACCTAGGGAAGTTTGATAAGAAAAGCGATGAAGTTATCTTCTGAGGGTACTCTGTAAATAGTAGAGCTTACTGGGCGTTCAACAAGAGGACTCTCACGATGGAAGAGTCGATCAATGTAGCCCTTGATGATCATGAGAATAGTGCAACACAAGTAGAAATACTCATTGTATTCTTAGACAATGAGCAAGAGACCTCATCTCACATAGAGATTGAAGGATCTAAAAAAGATCAAGGAGAAGTCTTATCACAACAAAGCTTCGAGGATGAAGAAGCCTAACCTCATCCTAAGGAGAAACAGATTATAAAATGACTCATACCAATTGACATCCTAGGTAATCCTAATGATGAAGTGAGATAAAGTGAGAAGAGGAAGGCAAATCGAAAACATCTTAAGCCATCTATGTTTCACTTCTAAGAAAGACCGCAAGAAAGTAAAAGAGGCTTTAAATGATCCTGGTTGGATCAATGCTATGCAAGAGGAGCTCAACTAATTCAAGAGGAATGCCGTATGGTTCCTAGCTGAGAGATCCTTTGATAGGAACATCATTGGAACAAAATGAATATTTAAAAACAAACATGATGAACATGGCATGGTGATGAGAAACAAGGCTAGACTTGTAGCCAAACAATATATCTAAATAAAGGGCATAGACTTTAAGGAGACATTTACTTCTGTGGCCAAGCTAAAGTCTATTCGGATTTTACTGTCCATTGCATGCTATTTGAAGTTCAAATTATATCAAATGGACGTAAAAAGTGCATTTCTGAATGGTGTACTTCAAGAAGAAGTATACGTAGAGTACTCTAAGGGATTTGTGGACCCTCATATGCTTAATTATGTATATAGATTGAAGAAGGCATTGTATGGGCTGAAGCAAGCCCTTAGAGCCTGGTATGAGAGACTGACTAGGTTTTTGATGGATTATCACTTTGATAGGGGGAGTGTGGACAAAACTCTTTTTGTCAAGAAGGAAGATGATCACATACTCATTGAAACAAGTATACGTGGATGGCATCATTTTTTAGTTTACTTGCGAGGAGTTATCTCATGAGTTCGCTTATACGATGAAATCCGAATTTGAAATGAGTATAAAGGGAGAATTACGATTTTTCCTAGGACACTAGATGAAATATTTCTAAATCAATCCACATTTGCTAAGGATCTAGTCTCGAATTTTGGACTTAGTGATTCTAAGCCGGCTAATAGTCCAATAAGCACCAGTGAGAAAATCACAAAGGATCCCAACGGTGTTGATATTGATCCTACATATTACAAGAGTATTATATACAGTCTGTTATATTTAACTGCGAGCAGACCGAACATTGCCTTTAGTGTTGGAGCCTATGCTCGTTATCAGGTTGCACCTAAAGAGTCTTATCTGAAGGCGGCCAAGAGAGGCATTAAAATACTAAAATCAGCACTTGAACTTCCATTGAGTGATCATGAGAATCCTCCATATGTCTTCCTGTAAATCTTCATGTGTGGACCCCACTAGGACCATGTGTGGGTCCCAACTCGCTTCCCATGTACTCATCAATTACCATAGACTAAAATTTTCTAATAATAATATGCTATAAGTTATGGACTTAAGTGAATTAACCCCAAATGATGAATGGATAATAAATAGTTTTAATGAGTTGAGCAATTATCATGAATACAAAAATGTATGTATGAATCTGAGCATGTAATAGGCTTCATGATTGCTTTACATGGTGGCATGAGATAATCAGGGCTATCAATCGGGTTGGGTTAGGCTCGGCTAAGGTCAGCCCGATCCTAGCCCAAAGTATGAAATCTAACCCCAAGCCCAGCCCGAGCCTGAACTTAGCTCGAGACATGTTGCTTGTCCCCAGCCTGATTTATTAAATTGGGTTTTGGGCGAGGATCGGGCAAATCTGAAGTTAACAGCCGGGGAACATTCTTTAGCTACTATGGTGGTATAGATAAAGATCTTACTGGTAGAGAGAGAGAGAGAGAGAGAGACCAACGTTGGAAAGATAAACCAACGGTGGTAGTTATCTTTCTCCTCTCATGCTTTCCTACTCTCCACCATTCTTGCCACCGAGTTGAGCTCCTCTCTCGTCTTTCTCCCTCGACCTCTCTTCTCCTCCTTCTTCCACTCCTTTGAATTGGTCTTCGAGCACTCCTTCCTTGGACTGATGCCTTTGGGAAGGCATCTCTTGTAATCCCAATGGTTGGGTCATCTGTTTATGGCTTCCCTTTAGAGGCCTTAAGGGGCTTCCTTCTCCCTCTCCCGCTGACCTCTCTTGCCTCTACCACCTTAATCTCTCCCACAATTATCTCTTTGGGATCCTCCCCCTTGCGTTGCTCTACTCCTTGGATTGCCTCCAGACTCTTGATTTGTGCTTCAATAGTCTTTCTAGCGAATTTCCATCGTCGCTGCTATTTGCTTCCGATAGCCATGGAATCTCTTTGCAAACGATTTACTTGTCCAACAATCTTTTTGAAGGAGAGTTTCAATCATAATACCTCGGACTCGCATGGAATCTGACAAAAATCAAGGAACATTCTTGTTCGCTAAGCACTTGTTCTATTAGAGGGAAAGAGTGGAAAGATAATGATTGCAAGAGGGAGGGAGGAGGCTTCCGTTCACATTAGAATTTTTGTTATTAGAGGGTTAATTTGTCGCAACCCCAAACTCTATACCTTTCAGGGTTATAGAATTTGGATTCGGATGTTAAATGCATGTCATGTCTTGAGCATATATGTACCTATATATATATATTCTTTTTTTCATTCATTCACATATTACAATACATCCATCCATTCATTCACATAGTAGTGGAAGTCTTTTTCTCATTCACCATTGAACCATTCCAATCCCATAGGTCAACTTAAATATAAATCTCTCTATTGAATCAAACTAGCAAACCATAACTGAAATAAAAAATCTGATTACAACTCTTTTGAAACTGAAATAAACTAACATAATTCAATTAAAATTAAAATTTGTTCACAAAATCAAATAACTTAGTCAATTACTCCAAAGTATGCTCTCCATCATCTATGGGTTCCAAAGTGTCATGCTCCTCATCTGAAAAATAGATGTCAACTTAATTAGTGTGTCAGGACTAGTAACTAGCATAATCACACCATGAACCTAATAGTGGGTCAAATATAGGACATGAATCTTTTATAAAGAGAAAAAAAAAACTAACAATAATGACAGTTCAAAAGCTAATGTATAAATATCAAACTAACTATACAGTTGAGAATAAAAATATGAGTATTGAAACTACCATTCTAACAAGTAAACCAAAGTTGAAACAAAGAAGTTCAAAAATCAGGTTTTTACATGTACATATGCATACTTTTTCTTGGTCTTTGTCATATTCTAAAACTAAAACCCAAAATTTTTTATATTTCATTCTTATCTTAACTCTTCCATATATTTTTTCTTTCATTACAAAGCTTCCCATTACCGAGGAAGACCTATACACGAATTCATAACCACCTATATTAACCTCCTGGTGATGAGGACAAAGAAACCATTATTTAACCACTTGGAACAAGGTCAGATGAACCATTTAACCTAATGGAGCAAAGACACACATATACAGAGATCTGGTATAGCCTGGATTTGGCCCCATCAAACATCCCTTTGATGGCAAGGGGTCTTCAATTTAAATTTGTCACTTTTAACATTAATGACTTTCATAACTTTCAGAACAGAACAGAGAATATAAGTGTATCTTTCTTAAATGCACTGATGTTAAACATAATTTTCATAATTTCAGAACATTTATTTCATTATCTTTATTCCTTATTGATTTCTCATGGTTTAATCCATAAACTTTTTCATTATTTGCTACAGAATAAAGTTAGGAACATGTAAAACATCATACATATCATAATATTACAGAATTTGAAGCAAAAAAGGTTAGGAAATCAGAAGTTTGACCCAATCTAGGCAATTCTAAGCGTATTCAAAATTGACTTTTCCTCTTCTAAAACATTAAACTACTGCTACAACATGTATATTACAGATTTCTGATACTTCACAACTTTTACTTATAACTTATACATGTTTTACAATCATACTTCTGAAAACAAGAACTTTCCCAAATTTTTCTTTGAAAAAAAAAACCAGTGAAAAATTTCATGAAATCTTATTGCAAATCATCAAACTTGAAAACCAAATAAAAATCTATGAACCTAAAAATGAAAAAATATTTCATAATGTGATCATAATACTTACAAGTTGTAGAGATTAAAACTTAAAAGCATTTGTTTTTCAACTTTACAAAAATCCCAAAAAATTTCCCAAAATACTTCCTCCGTTTTAATCTTCATTGAGCGTTCTAGGGCTCTTACTTGTGCAAAACTACGGTTTAGGGTTGAGTTTAGATTGTTCTTATAAAGATAGGAGGTGTCCAACTTGAATTTGGAAACTTTCCCATTCAAAACTTAAAAAAACACTATTTTTTAATTTAATCACGATTTTTGAACGTTTTTTGAGTTATTTATGATTTTGCCACTGGACTAAAATGACTCAACTTTCTATGTAGGACTTTGTTTTTCGAACCGTTTGTTGCGTTTGAATCTAGACTTCAAGACCTTTCTTTTGGCATATTTTTCATAACTAAACTCTCAGATTTACTATTTTTCATCTAATTTCAAAGTTCTTCCATGTTTTTAGGTCTATCATATAGTCATAAAGACAAAAATAATTAAAATACATAAGAAAAATCTAGAATATTATATAATTATAAACCATTGGATTGCATGGTAATCTAATAGTGTATATCTAAATATTAAGTTGAGTGTTGTTTGAGTTGGGTTTTGGGCTCTTATTATATATAGGTTATAGATTGGGCCGGGCTTCTGGCTAAAAAAGTTATGATCGAACCTAACCCGAAAATTACTTTCGGCCTAAAGCTTGGGCCTAATCTTGGCCCAGCCTGAAGTTTAACATGCCTAGCCTGCCTATTATTCGGGTCTAACAGGTCAGGCTTCGGGATAACCCGACCCCATTGACAGCCTTAAGATAGTATCTATATTAATTATCCAAAAAAAAAAAGGATAATATCTATATTGAACTAAATAGTGATGTGTTCCTATATATGGTATGATGCATAGAAGGGGTTGTATATTAGTGTGCTTTCCATGTGGAAGTGAATGTCTTGTATAAGCTGAAAGTAAGTATGTTTCTATGTGAAAAAATTATGGATCAAAAAATTGGGATCAGGCTTGGGATCAATCGTAGCTGATTCCAATCCAATCCAGATAAGGATCGAGCGATCCTTCAATGGATTGGCCAATCCACAATGGATTACCTGGTAGCTGGATCGTCGAAAAGAAGATCTAAAAAATTGTCTAATCATATCTGAATATTTTCTACATTATTTCAAAATAAAGAAAGAGAACATATTTTTTAGCATGTTAAATGTATAACATAAGAGATTTAATGGAAATTAGATAATCAACAAAAATGCAATCCTAATTCCTAAATTCCAAATTCTTGCATTCACACTTGAAGCATGAAAACATTTTACATGTTCTAGAACAAATATAAATATGATTTTCGAAAAAAAAAAAAAAGAAGACAGTGAGAGGTCACCATTGTCACCATGAACATCACGGTGTTTTAGGGGGATGATCGAAATCACAAGAATGGTAGTTGTTGTTGACATCATGGTACTAGTCAGCCTCATATGTCTAGTGGTGATTGATCATAATTGAATTCGAAGATGAAGTCTCCAAATGAGTTCACTTCTTGATGTCGCTCTTCACGTAAGAATGGTGGTGGAATCTGATGCCACGTAAATGGGGGTTGCTTATAATGTGGGGGGTATGACTAAGTCTGACCGTAGCTATGTATATCATTATCATGTGAAGAAAAACTACCACGCTCACGTTAACATTGGTTACATCGCTCATGCACTTCTGTGTGTGATTGTGAGGCATCCTTGCTCTCACCAAGCACTGCATAGAAAAAGATGTTGCATCGCTAGTCAACATTTGCCTATGGACCCCATACAATTCAAAGGTCCCATACTCCTAGTAATACCCATAATCATACTTTCCATACTTTGTTTGTTCATCATAATGTTGAGCACAAGCTGTTGAGATTGGGACCTGATGCCTCTCTGTAGATCGACTACCATGGTGTGTCCAGAGTGGAAATGTACTGATTGTCATAGCTTGTCAAAACGCATGGGGTTGAACTACCAGCTTCACCCTCACCCATGCTAGTGGCACCAATTGCATCATCTTCTCCATCATCAGAATTATTAGACCTCTACTCATCGTCACTTAATAGCCATTGCATGCTCCTAAACTGCATCATCATCACTCTCATCCAGTACACCACCGGCATTTGGTTTTGGATTTAAAAAGAACGCATGCATCTCCTTATAGCTCTCAAAATTTTAATCGTCTCCTCCCTCTAGATCTATGGTCGCCTACAATCCTCCCTCAATCCAGTCGATACTCTGCCCATCAAGTAACAACTCATCCTCATGGATTCAAGTATCCAATACATCATCATCTTGAAAGATGTGGTTGAGGTCGATGGGATTGTAGTAGTCATTATCTTGTTTTTTATCGAATATATTTTGAACCTTCAAGTGTATATTGTAATGCATATATACCAACTTATGTAGGTTCTTCATCTTCAATCTATTCCTAATCCTTGAATGTATTAGAGAGAATATACTCCAATTTCTCTCACACCTAGAAGATGATGCTCTTTAATTAAGGACTTTGATGGAGATGTCCTTAAAAGTGGGTGCACTATCCTCATACATGTTCTACCATTCATCCGTAATAAAAATGGTTGAACATGTTGGATTTTTACAAAAATCAATACTCAATTGTTTTTGTTTATATATTTATTGGTATACATACACATGGTTGACAATTCTTTATAGCCTTTTTCGTGAGTCTTAATTGAAATGTTTCATCTATGTCCAAAATTTTTTTCAACTACAGTCAATAATGAGATACCTTTGTTAGATTTTTGCGGATAATAAACATATGAACATGTGACATGCCATGATGCAAATCAAAAGTAACAAATTACTTATCTGATGGTACTTCTTATTTAACCTCATTTCTCTCTATTGTATTGCCTCTTTTATTATAGTTATTATGTTATTATATTTCTTTTCTTTTCAATCTCTCTATCATTATAATACAATAGTGGATTCAAAAACTATACTGTCAAATAAAATTACATAAAGTTAGTTGACATGTAATCTAAAATACAAAATATCAATTTATTTACATAAAGATAGGAAGCAACTATAAATAATTAAACATTATTGGCATTATCTATGTCATTGTGGAGTTGCTTATTCCACCTCAAATCGATAATCTTGATAGAATTTGTGTGATGATGTATGGTCTCTATAGAACTGTTTGCCTTATCCATTGCCTCGTAGATATAAGTGGGCTTCTTGTCTTGGTCCACAATGTTTAGAACCTTTACAAGAGGTTCTATCACCCTACATGCCTCATTAACTTTACTCCAAAAGGAGTCACTCAACACATTATTGCATACTTCCTCTACACTCGACTTCTTCTTCGTCTTTAATTCCAACAAATTTTAGAAACAATTCATCAGTGAAATATCTCTGGAGAGCGTGTTTATATCTCAAAAGGTTCTCGAAAGCCATGTGTTTTGTGGAAAAACCAATGATCCCTGGGCGCAACAAATCACGGCCCCCTGTATAATTTTTCATCATGTGATTCACCACCTATGCGTTGCTAAGAATGAGACTAGTTATATTTTTTTTTCCTTTATCAATAGTCTTTTTTACATTCTTCAATTTCCCAATATCCTCTAACATGAGGTCAATGCAGTGTGCAACACAAGGGGTCTAATACAAGTGCTACCTCTTTCTCATAAGCATCTCCCCTGCAGCTTTAAATGTTGTCTTGTTGTCCATCATAAAACGAACAATGTTCTCTTCACCCACCTTGTCCACCACTTTATTCTTTAGCCTAAATACATAGTCCTTTATCTTTGAATGTCCTATGGTATCCAATATCCACTGATTTGTGGAAGTTCATATGCCTAATACTATATACCATAAAATTTATCAACGATTTCTTTGTCTTTGTAGTCCAGCCATCACACATGATGGTGCATCCATATTTGGGCCAATTTGTCTTTAAACCCTACATCACACATGATCTGGAAGTATGGGCCCTTTGTAGCAAAGAATGAGATGCCATTACATACTCCCTACCCTACCTCATCTTCCTCTTTTTTCCTGAATAAATCTTTAATTCTTTTTTATTTTGCAACCTTATTTCTGTACTCACCCTGGTATGTCAATCACCACCTAGATGTGGCTTTCTCCTTATCATAGCATGCCCTCTTTATTTCTACCTTTATAGGCTCTCTCATAGTCTCATTTCGCCCAAAAGTAGGCTGTGATGAGGAGTCTGAACCCCTTCTAGGGTGATACTGAGAATCCATCCCTCCTAATCTAGTGGGAGGGCTAGAAACAGAGAATCTCTTCATTGCCTCCTCAACAAGTGCAGACCTCCTAATCTCTTTCATTGCTACCATATACTACTCTCTCTCCATCCTATCCATACCATCATAAGCATCAACTTCAACATCCTCTTGTCGACATGCACGCTAAGATGGTCCTGCACTTGAAACTATACACAACCTGTAAATCAAATAGAAGAAGAAGATGAAAGAAAATAGAAGAAGAAGAAGTATGCAATTTGGGGAAATCGTATGAGAGTGCATTATGTATATCTCTCTCTTATTATATATATATATATATATATATATATATATATATATATTGAGAGTTACCACACTGTATTGTATTGTGTACAGTCTAATATGAA
>JAOXJP010234616.1:0-10136 GCA_025762735.1 Platanus orientalis
ATATATATATATATATATATATATATATATATATATATATATATATATATATATATATATATATATATATATATGTGTGAGAGAGAGAGAGAGAGATTTGAATATTAACACAAAAGGATTCAACAAATACAAGAAATATTGCATGGAACAATAACAACTATTATTACGACTACTTCTTATTAATGAGATCGGCTTCGTGTAAGACCCACTGTCTCATGTCTCGTATGTTCTTCTTTGGGATAATATGCAATAATCAATTGGCCTGTCCACAGATTAATAGTCTCTCTAGATAGTCATTTATGATTTATATCGTTTCCCGGTATGGTCAACAAATTCAATGGTCTCATGTTGGAAGAGTCTTGGAATTCAATGGTGTAGACTTGAGATCATCTTCTTGAATTTTATTTATTTTTAAATTTTAATTATGGTCAGTGTTTTTGGATTTAGGTAGTCGTAGTGTCGTACGTAGTTGCATGTTAAAAGAAGCCAACGAGCGACAGGCGGCATTCTGAAGTTTGAGTCGTCTCTACTCAGTCCTGCCGGTCTTAAATAAGCACGTGACACAATTACTTATAAAAGTAGTAAATACACATGGAGCATAGTAGTACACACATAAATAACCTGACCTCCCTCTAAGTGTATTTACCAAATTTCCCTTGGCAGGCATCATTCTTCCTGAACCGTTGGGAAGTTCTCTCCATTTCAAATGCAGATAATTCAAACTCATTTCCCACTTGTGCACCATGGGTAAGCTACAAATTTTGCTTCCAAATAATAAAATGTGTTTAGATTCGGACTCTCATGCCTTCAAGCAAAGATGTATCATGCATCACCCTCCATAGCTGGAGTTTTTTTTTTTTTTTTTTGATAATAAGCTGGAGAATATCTTGATATCTGATATATCCTCTAGCTTGAGCTGATATATATATATATATGTTTGAATTACAAAATTAAAAAATGGCGACGATAAAAGAAGTAACATATAATTTGTGATGAAAATTCTGTCTTCACAAAGGTTTAATAGTGATACTTAAGTACTAATCAACATGTGATATGATAATTAACAAAGGATATCTGCATATATATACATGGGTTGAAGAAGTATTGTAATGTAAAAATGAATAGCTAAGTAATACTCGTTTATTCGCCCGGATCCTCTCTTGGTCTTAGGAATTCATTTAACACACACGTAACCCAAAAAAAGTTAAAATCACATGTAGGTTGTAAGAAGTCGCAATTTTGACAATACTGAATATTTATGTCTATCTTTATAAACATTGTGTTAAATTTTGACAAGAGTGTTAAATTTCATTCTACCTGCTTGAAATCCCACCATGTGGAGAAGGAAAAAATTGTGTTTGAAATTGATTGGCATGTTTTTTGTGCCTTGTAACTCCACAAATGTGTGCCATGCTTTCGGCAAATAAGATCAAAATTGGCTTTCTTATAGGAAGATTTGAGAAGGGACTGAAAAAGTTTTGAAGTTCTACAAAATTCTTCTCTTACCGGCCACAAAGCATTCTGTACTTAACGCGTTTTTACCCTTGTTGCGGGTCAAAATGCATTTTTACACTTAGTACACATATTTAACATGTCATCCAGGCACAGCATGTGGGTTTGATTGGAGAGGTATCACGTCAGTATCAACCAATACATGACACAAACACAAAGTTTGGAAGAGTGGATTGTATCCGCCCGTGTTATCATCTGCTCCTCTCTACACCTGTCAGAGGGAGGGCACGTCAGCACCAATAAATGATTTTCACTTTTTTTTTTTTTCTTGCTTTTCTCATTGTCCATTCAATTGCATCCTGTTTGTGACGACCACGACAGGGTGCATACCCATCGGCACTGATGTACCCTCCCCCCTGATAGGGTGCAGAGAGGAGCAGATGCGGATACAATCCTCTGACAAAAGGATGTTTAAGGTAAATGTACTTGGATCAAAGGAAGCTGCCAGGGGACAACATACCCATTTTCTACCACGTATGATTCAAACCCAAACCCGTTTTCTTGCCTTTCTAATTTGGATCATCATATAACCATCCGTCTAGTAGACCCCCATTTTTCTTTCTTTTCATGGATTTAATCGTGCTAAAATGGGTCGATCAATTTTGACCTGAAATACGATTACCTAAACCCTAACCCGTTAATTTTGTGTCGGATTCACAGGTTGCACGACGTAGAAGTTGCTTAGACTTAAAAAAGTACCTCTGCCTATTTACTAAAATACCCTTTATTAGGAATCAACACCTGACACGGGCATTTTATCTCTCCGGTCTGACCGGAGATGATTGGAATACATTCTTGCAGTTGTGCCCGGTAAAAGTCAAAAAGCCGCCGTTCAATACCCAAAAAAAAAAAAAAAGACAACACCAAATAACATAAACCCGATTTCACTTTTCAAACCAAGTGGGTGGTCCTCACAGGAAGCTTCTTAACCAAAATTTTCTCTTTCGAACAACAAAATCTAACCGGACTCCTTAACTTAGACAACCACGATTTGAACTACCACAGCTACTGAAATCAAATACCATTAACAACTATGGTTCTTTCTTTCTCCATCTGTACACCTCACGTTTTATGTTTTTCGTTGAATTGAACGAAAGCAGTGACGACTGACCAGCTCTTTTATTATATTCTTTTCTTTGTTTAATTGATTTTTTTTCCTAAAATTTTGAAGTTGAAAATTTTTCTTTTTCATTGTTACTTTGCCTATAAATCCAACCCTCTTATCTCTACCTCAAGTATCCGTCTCTCACTTTCTTTGGGAGCATTCACTACTTCACCACAGCTGTCTCTACTCATCCCTACCCTTTGCATTGAATAATGGAAGAGTTCACATCTAGCGAGAAACACCATCTGTTATCAAAGATAGCAACTAATGGAGGACATGGCGAGAACTCTCCTTATTTTGATGGGTGGAAGGCCTATGACGAGAATCCTTTTCACCCTACCAAGGCTCCTAAGGGAGTTATCCAGATGGGTCTTGCAGAAAATCAGGTCTCATAAGAATTTTTTTTTTTTTTTTTCATTTCTGTTATTCTTTCCAGAGGAATTGAAATTGAATTTAATGAAGTTAATTTACTAACACTAATCTTGTTCTTGTTCTTGGGTTTCATCTCTGCAGCTTTGCTTTGATTTGATTGAAGAGTGGATTAAAAGAAACCCACAGGCTTCTATTTGCACAACAGAGGGAGTTAAGGATTTCAAAGATATCGCTATCTTTCAGGATTATCATGGCTTGCGGGGCTTCAGAAATGTATGATTGCCTCTTAACTATTAAGAACAATAATAATAACGGAACCAATGGGTAAATGTTCTGTTCAGGATGGTGTCTTGGACACCAAGGGACGTCTAAGGCAGATTTCCTGCAGTGTAAAAAGTTGCAGCGCCCCTAATGCGCCAGGCACTGAGTGACATGCTACCGAAAAAATTTGAAAAACACCCAATCCTAGACGTAAAAATGTGTTTTTCACTTTTTCCACCGCGCGTCACTCAGGCCTAGGGTTTTAGGGCACCGCAACGCGGCTTTAGGGGACGATACATGAAACAAAATGGGCGGGAATAAGACCGAATTACGAATTACCGTCTATTTTGTTCCACGTGTCAGTCCCCTAGTATATCTAAGACACCATATACTTAACAAAAGACTTATTCCCCACGTGATTTTTTTTTGAATTTGGTCCCTTCTTAGGTACCTTTTCTCTTCCTTTGAATTCTTTATTTTTTAGTGTTTTTAACCCTACACACCCCTTTTTTTGGTACCTAATTTTTTATTTGAAAACTGTTATGGTTTTATCCCACCTTCTGTGTGTGAGGACACATGGGGACAGACAAATTGGGTGTAGCAGATATTTTTCCTAATATCAAATCATCCTCGTTGTTAGATTAGTCACAGTGTTAGACAGTAATTGTGGTGGCTTGCAAGTATTTAATAAAATGGGTCTTAATCTACAGGCTGTTGCAAAGTTTATGGAGAAAGTGAGAGGAGGTAAGGTGACATTCGACCCTGATCGCATAGTTATGAGTGGTGGAGCAACCGGAGCTCATGAGTTGATCGCCTTTTGTTTGGCCGACCCTGGTGATGCATTCCTCGTCCCAACACCTTATTATCCAGGGTATGCATCATTTTCCTTCTCTTCTCTCCTTCTTTTTCTTCCATTTTAGTTTGTGTTTTAAAGAAAGAGTTAAATGATACAATAATGTAGACGAGAACGCATCAAAAAATAAAAAAATAAAAAAATAAAAACAATGATACAATAACGTAGATGAGGTGGATGATTACATAAGCTTAAAAATAGATTGTGTTGAAGCGTTCCCTTCAACCACGTTAGTCATTTAAGCTTACCCATTCAAGAGAAAGAGTGTAGGAGGGTGACGTGAGAAGAGGTTTCTTAAAAGGAAACCAACTCCGCCATCTAGTTTAATTTGGACCAATTAAGGATATATGTATGGTTTTACAAAGAATTTCTAGGGTTAATTATGTGGAGAGGGTAAAGAAGAAGATCCCTATTTACTGCCCCGTGGATGTAAACAATCTTGTCGAGCCACTAACCACGCAAATCATTGAATTCTCTATTCTTTGTTTATTTCTTTTTTTCTTTCTCTTGTTGATCTTGTGAGAGTTGATGATATAAACCCTCATCTTACCTTTTGAATCCCCCCCCCTCTTCTCTTTCTTTTGGAGTTGCAATAATGGTATGATCCAAATTAGCTCAATGGCTAAGACCAAAATTAGTTCAAATGGGGGGGTTAAATTTGACCAACATAATAGAGTTGGACAAACTACACTGTTCATTTTTCCTCACCTTCAAGGTTTCATCCATACTTCTCATGTCTACATCCCATGCACTTGGGCTAAACCTCAATTATTGGTGAGACATGAAAAAAACATTTCCTTTTCAAAAAGAGTAAAGCAGATTTCTTTTGCCAACCTGCTTAAGAGTTTATTCACAGAAAACTAGAGGAACAAGAAGCACATCTTCCTCAACTGACCCGACCCATTATACTATAAACTTCAAACTCTAAAATCTGGCAGTTCAGTCAGTAGTAAGCCACCTCTTGAAAGGGCATAGCCCATAGTTCTGCTAACCTATTTCCAACTTTCAAGCTCATAAGCTGTCCAAATGAGGCTGTAGGGCTATGATGATATAACCACTCTATGGCAAACATTAGAAAATTAACTCATGACTGGAGAATAATCTCATGCTATATCTCTTTTGTTATGTTCGGTCACTTTTACTTATGGGTTTCGCATTCTATTGCAGATTCGATCGAGATTTGAGATGGCGAACAGGAGTGCAGCTACTTCCAGTTGTTTGTGAGAGCTCTAACAACTTCAAGATCACCAAAGAAGCATTAGAAGTGGCATATCAAAAAGCCCAAGAAGCCAACATCAATGTAAAGGGCCTTATAATCACCAATCCATCAAACCCATTAGGGACCATCTTGGATAAAGAAACACTCCAAACCCTAGTGTGCTTCATCAACCAAAAGAAGATCCACCTAGTCTGCGATGAGATATATGCAGCCACTGTCTTCAGCCAGCCTGATTTCATAAGCATCTCTGAGATAATCGAGGAAGATAGCCGGTGCAATCGAGAACTCATTCACATTGTTTACAGTCTCTCAAAGGATATGGGGTTCCCTGGCTTCAGGGTTGGCATTATATACTCATATAATGATTTAGTAATGAATTGTGGTCGTAAGATGTCAAGTTTTGGATTGGTTTCTACACAAACTCAGCACCTAATTGCATCTATGTTATCAGACACCGAGTTTGTAGACGGTTTCATAGCTGAGAATGCAAAAAGGCTAGCAAAAAGGCATGAAGACTTCACTAAGGGACTTGATGAAGTGGGCATTAGTTGTTTGAAGAGCAATGCAGGTCTCTTTTGTTGGATGGACTTAAGAAGGCTCCTCAAAGAGACAACTTTCAAAGCAGAGATGGAACTGTGGCGTGTGATAATCATTGAGGTTAAGCTCAACGTTTCTCCCGGTTCTTCTTTTCACTGCTCAGAGCCTGGTTGGTTCAGAGTTTGCTTTGCAAATATGGACAATGAGACCATGGAAGCGGCTCTCGATAGAATCCAGGTCTTTGTGACTCAAGCCAAGGACGTAAGGAAAAAACCACGGATGAACAATCTTCGACTAAACTTCACACCTCGAAGATTTGAAGAGGTTGTCATGTCACCACACGTTATGTCGCCTCACTCACCTCTTGTTACTGCCAGGACTTGAGTAGCAGCTGCAGCATAGCGTCCTTAGCACTTCCGTGTGTTTGACCGAACGCTTTGCATCTGTCATTTTTTGTTACTGTGCCCTAGGAATACTTGTTATTATTATTATTATTATTTTTTGATAGCTAAGTAGGTGAAGATGGATCACTCAGGAAGGGAAATCAAAAACCTCCAAAAAGTGAGTTGATTCCGGCCCCCGAGTGTCTCATCAGGGGGTGTGGCACATACAATTTCATCCCGTGAAGATGGGTTTTGAAGCCAGGTCTGAGGTACAACACCCACAGACTTTACCAACTCAGCAAGCTGACATCTTTTTTTGTTGTTGTTGTGATGACGATGATGAAAACGATAAAATGGATTTGTTAGTAGTTAATATAGAATTGATTTATTTTTCATAGAATTAGATTAGAAAAAATGTGGTTTAGTTGTAATTTTCTATTTAAACCTCTTGTTAGAGGCATTGTAATACAGTTAATGAATCAATGCGAATGATAGTTTCTTAAACTTCATTTTTTTAATAAACTTTATGAATGTCAACTCTTGGATTGAGCTTGAAATCCATAATATGCTAATTTAAATTTAAAAAAATGAAGAAATTAATCGGTTCTATACATGTACCCAGGAGAAGTTTATTACTAATAGAATAATTGATAAGGTTATCATAGCAATTAAACTTGTTTTAGAAAAAGAGATGATTATCATAATTAATGCATAGCAACTCATTTAATATTAGATAAAACCCATAAAAGAAAAAAAAAATCAAGAAAACATGGATATTGGGTTATTTAATAGAAGTCCCAAGGCTTGGAGAATATTAATAACCAAAAAAAGGTGAGAGAATATTTATAAGATGCGATTAAATGGGCATGAGAGGAAAGCTAGTGGAAAATACAAAGAGTTCATGAAGGATGTAAATTTGAAAAAAAAAAAAAAAATTGGCAAGGCAGTCATAGAATTTGCAGTGATGTATTATGATCTTGCAAAGGTAAACATATATTTAAAAGGGAAAAAAAAAACATTTTAGTAACTTTTACAAGTAGATCAAATAATCCAAATTGACTTTTTTCTCACTTAGAGGATAGAATGGTCAACATATAATTTGTCAGCTTGAACTTTAAATGATAGCACTCTGGATTTTGGTAGATGTACCCCAATTAACTTACCTAATGACGCTTAATGTTGTGTTTTCTACCCAAAAAAGAAGTTATCATACAAGACACAACATAGGTTAATGATTTTTCTGTTTATAATAAGAGATGGAAGAAAAAGAAATAGGAAAATAAGTGTCCAAAAGCTAGATGATGGAAAAAATTATTGATATTTCGAGATAAATTAGTAAACAAGAGAAAATGAAATTTGAAGGAAGAAGTAAATGTCATGTGGAATGAAATGATCTATATTAACAAAGTGACAAAGTACATCCTTGGAGAGTCTTGAAAGATAGTACAACCATTTAAAGAAATTCAATGGCAATTTCAATTTATGCCTAGAAAATCAATGATTGAAACTATTTTCTTACTTAGGCAATTGATGAAAGAGATAAAAGAGAATTAAAAATAAAAAGTTTACATGATCTTTATTGATATAGAGAAAGCATATGATAGAGTACTTAAAAAGATAATTAAATGGGTTTTGGAAATGAAAAGGGTACTAGGTAGATATATTGGTTACTTAAGGATATGCACAATGAAGGATATTTTCTAATACTTTTCATGCAAAATTTTTATTCCCACTGACTTTGACACACTATGTTGAAATATTGTACAATATTTGAAATATATAAATATATTCATTGCTATTTTAGAAAATTAAAAAAGCATAAATTCAAATTTTAAAATATTATCACTTAAATTACCGTATAACTTGAAAAAACACATAGTAAGTACACAAAAGTACTTGCTTGAAGTTGTTAGATAATTTTTTTTTTGTAATTTTTATAAATGCAAATAAGAGTAAACAAATAATTTAAATATGAGAAGGCGCTAGTTTATTCTTTTAAACAAATAAGACATGGGCCACTGTTAGTGCATTACGTATAATTAAATATCACTAAATAAATTATAAATCATAAACATGGTCTTTTTTAGTGTAACACCAAATTTTGTTCTTCTTAGTGAATCTTGAAATTAAGGTTCAAATTACCCAGCTTTTAAGTGGTTTTTTATTATTTTGTAGTGAGGACTATCACTTCAAACTTCTGTGAAGAAACTTGTTAATTATTGTTGATTTTGAATGCAACATAATTCTGATTGGCTTCTTGTTGTTCAAATTGTATGCTAGCAAACATGCAAAAAATATAAAAGAAAGAAGATAGAGAATGGGATAAATTGGCTTATTGCATTAAACTTTATCACTTTACATAGGCTGAAATAGTAGTCATTAGACTTCACTAATATTCAAGTTTTACACTCATTCTCATCTTGCCATGGCCATGATCCTCAATTTGAAATCCATGTAATATCTTCCTTGGAAACATGTAGAGGTTTAATGGACTTCCCAAAATAGAGGGAACTATAGGACAATGTGCTTGAGCTTAGGAAGGATACTCGGCGCTTGAACTTGTGAGTATTTGAAAGCTATGAAGAGTAATGCAATAGTAACCCAAAACATGAACATGGAGGTATTTATCGAAGGGCTAGCAACTAGACTTTGAGTCTTTGTTTGAGTAGAAGTCGCCAACTTGCTTTGTAGTAGACTTTGTGTGCAACTCAACTTGTTCAATGTGGCAGCCTGCTTGCCGTCCATCTTGACTTGATACAAAATGTGTGGTTAAGATTAGACCCCTGGTCATTGAAAGCTGTACTGTTGCTCTTATCTAATCCCTTATTAGTAGGCTTTGAGACTTACTGCTAGCAAAAACCTTGTCAGAGTAGGAATATATGCATCCACAAATCTGTACAAATTGGGAGGTTTGTATGCGAGTTGGGCACTTCCATCAGTCTTCTGGGTGAAAAGAAGTTTAAAACTGCATTGGGTTTGTTTACTAGACATCAAAATATCAAAATATAGTGAATTTGGGTTTTCTTTCCCATAGGTCATGACTAACCCCTTAGCCGCAACTAACTTCCACAGGTCATGACTGGTTCATCATTGTGACTGATCAGCCCGCAACTGAGCCACCTCAGTCGCAGTCAAGGGTATTTTGATAAATATTTCAGTCACGAGATTTTTCCCATGTCTACACTTAGCAACAACAAAAATCAAAATATTTAGCTCAAAGATGAAGATATAGAAAAAGGAAGTGTCAGATAATTGAGTATTCAAATGTTATTCTTCTATTGACATTTCATTCATGCATGTCATCCGAAACATTATATATATATATATATATATATATATATATATATATATGACATTTGGTCAAAACAATATGACATGTATTGACAAGTTAGGAAAAATATGTTGAGAAAACACTATGGATAGGATTTGTGTTGGTGCCTATGGAAATTTTTTAAATAAATTGTTAAATTATTAGAAAACATGCCAGAAATCGAATAGAAGTGTAGTAGCCGAGCCCAATCTCATATCCAGTCAGTCAACTTGATCTAGGTCCAATTTTAAAAGTGGGCTTTGGGCTGAGTTTAGATTGGCCTGAACTTAATGGCCTGCGGGCTGAGTTTGGAAAGAGCTCAGGTACCCCAAACTTAACAGCCCATGGCTGAGTAAAGACTGAGTGAGGATTGAATTTTACTAGAGTTTGAACTGAGTTCAATCTGAGTTTGGGCCCGGCTATGCTTTAAGATAGGGACTTTCTATTGCCACCACAATTTCTTCTAAATCCACCTCACTTCCCTTCTCTTCTGAGTCCACCTCATTTTTTTCTAATTCCCCCTCCTACACTTCCTATAATGCCCTTAGCCAAAGCCTTCCCCCCCCCCCCACACCTCATTCACC
>JAOXJP010234617.1:0-10136 GCA_025762735.1 Platanus orientalis
GGTTTGCACTCATTGGACCCCCACGCATGTGGGATCTCATCTTTGACAAGTCTTAATACTTTTAAATCCTCATTTAAGTCGTTTAGAATAAAAAAAAAAAAAAAAAACTAAATATTAGAAGGATTTGGGAGGTTTGGGAGAGGAAGAGAGAGTTATTTCCTAATTAGATAAGTTTCACTCCCAACTTTGAAATTCCACTTGGTTAGTTCATTTTTTTTCCTAGATTTTCATGCTCTATCTAGTTAGCACTATTTCTACATCATTTTACAGAGGATACAAGCAAAGGAAATGAGGTATTGGAAGATTAGAGGGCTTGACCAAGAAGGAAGACAAGAATTGTAAGTGTTCATACATGATGTGATACTCCCTTTGTTTTCATATTGTTTTCTTCTTGGTTAATCTTTTATTTAGATGGTATTTTGGTTCCTATATCATTAGATTGTTAAGCCTTTGAAATTTGATAAGATTGCATTAATTGATTACTAGATCTATGAGATTTTTGTGTGTTTTCATATATTATGAGTTACTCTTTTATTTTCTTATTCTATTATTTATTGGTAATCTTTAGTTTGGATGAGATATCGGTTTATTCTTCATTCATATTAATTTATCTTTGAATTGAGTAATTTTACTTCATCCAAACACCAAATCCATGGAAGATTAGTAAGTTTTTAAGTTGATTGCTCTACTCCCTTTTTCTGTACTTTCCTACATTTTTATGGCTATTTTAGGTGAGGTTTTAATTTTTCATCATTTATTACTAAATCTATATATGTTTGATGATTCTAATAATTCTATGGAGTTATTTTTTCCTTTATGCCTTGGTAGAAGTTATTGTTTGTAGGAAATTCTGAATTCCATATGGGTATTACTAAATTTATTCATAATTTGGCATGTTTTATATAAGATTTATTCATTTCTTTGCTCTACCACTATAGATTCTTTGGAATCTTAAGTTTCTCTTTATGATTTATTGAAATGAGGATAAACCCTTGTGAAATTTAAAGGAAAAAATAATTAATACTCTCCATGCTTGAAGTTTGCCTTGATTTTCTCATACTTGAGATTTTTATATGTACCATTATTGTTAATTGGTAGTCTCTCTTTAATTTGATTAGCTCTAAGCGTTGTTACTTATTTTATTTCATATGTTAGTTAGCCATTAATGCTACTATTATGTTTCTCACTTGATTATCTCCACTTATATTGATCTGATGAGCTCCATATTAGTATCATTGCATTCATATATCTTGTTTGAGACTCTTATCTTATTATTGGGTTTAGAGAGTTAAAAGATGATTTTCGAGGATTTGATTTTGGTGTGAGTATGAGTTATTATTTTTCATTTGGTTTCTAGTGCGAGCTTTACATGGTTTCACAAATGAGTTTTGTTACATGGACATCTATTACAATACATCCTTATGTAGTTACACACTACTCTATATATGCATTAAATTTTTTAAGTACTATTTGCATTCGAGGATTTGATTATGACTCATTTCAGGTACACAATCATTGGGTCACATGAATAGGTGAAGATGGTCTTATGACCCATTTTAGGTCCATTTCAAGTACCCAATCATTGGGTCACATTAATAGGTGAAGACGGTCTTATGACCCATTTCAGGTACCCAACCACCGAGTCCCATCAATAAGTGATAACGATTTTACAACTTATTTTAGGTATCCAATCACTAGGTCACATTAATAGGCGAAGGCAACACTAGATACCCACCAATTTCGTTTAGGATTTCTGTTTTGTTAGAGACCCTAATAGGTTATATGAGATTTCTTTTTTGTCGGAGAACCTACATAAGTTACATAATTTAGTTTTGTTAGAGTCCCTATGGGAGCTAATCCATTAGATTTGATACGAGGTGTTTTGATGAGGTTTGGTTCAGAGACCTTACTTTGGTTGAGTTGGTTTGATCCGAGATTTTGTTAGGAGTCCTTCATGGGTTGGGTAGGTTTGAGGGTTGCATTAAGTTTTTATGAGCATGCATCTAGTTCAATATCTATTAGCTAAGGTAGCTTGTTTGAAAGGTGATAAGGTCTATTTATGTTTGAGTCTTTTGTAGCAAACATTGCATTGCATGTTGTACTTTCTTATGAGCTACACTTTATCTGTTTCAGTTATGGACTCATATCAAATTGGCTTTATTACTTATGTCACCTTCATTAGAATATAATCTTTATTGTAGCTACTTCGATTATTATTTTATGCATATTCCGATTTGGTATTGAGTCATACTCGCGCAGGTTCGATTTATTTCATGGGACATTATATATGTTATTTTATAGGCTTTATAGTTTATCCATGTTTTTAACACCTTTTTAGATGGTGCCCTGTAGCACGAGATCTTTGGTAAGTTCAATTCTAAGAGATGGTTCATGGGGATGAACAAACTGCCTATGTTATTTCATTTTTGTCTGTTTATTTTCAGCACTCACGTATGAGACAGTTATGTTTTAAGACATGATTTGACTGGGTTAATTAATAGTTTTACTTGTGGTGATAGACATGATGTTGGCCCGTATGGATAGCTTATTTGATAATACCACTTAGATGCCTATGGGTATGTTTAGTTTGATGGTTGGGATGGGTAGTTATTTGATATGGACATTTAAAGTTTATTGGTTTTTTTCCGCTACGTAGTTTAGAATACATGATTATATATATTTCATTGCACTTGTTGATGATGACTTTGCTTTATGGTTATGTTCTTGTGATGAATATTTTAAAAATTAAGAATGTTCAATTAGACAAAAGAATAGAAAAAATTATATACATTGTAACTAGGTAAGATAAGTAAGAGCTTCTTCTGTAAGGAAATATCAATGTTACACTCTAAGATCTGTAACACTACGCACGTGTGCTTTTGCATTTATCACTTTGATTTTCATGTGCAAGTTTTAGGGCATGACAAGAGGAATTTAGATTTTCATAATTCAAATGATCTTCTATCAATGAGATCTTTAATTAGTTCAAAATAATCAAAATCATATATTATTTCATTATTTATAGTAATTTTCAGATGAAATCGGAATTCATATCATATTTAAATTCAATGATAGTCATTTTATTATGTTCAATTTCAATGTAAATCAAAGGATTTCATGTAATCTTATGGAATTCAGATGAGATTCACATACATCTTACATAATTGGTTCACTTTAGAGATTTCATGGAAATTCATATCACACAATTATATATTCAAGGCAATTATATGTTTAAACATGAAAATTTCAATAAAACTTCCCGGATCTTTTAATAAAATGGAAGATGAGTTCAAAAGGTTTCATAAATTCAACCAAATGATGAGTTTTACAATGAAAATTCATAGAAAATAGAAGATCTATCAATGGCGGAGAAGAGAGAAATGTGAATAATTTATAAGTATTTATTTAGATCTACTTTTTTCTCTCTAGATCTATCCTCAAATTCACCTCCAAACCTTTGATCTCTATTATACGTAATTTCATTTACCTTAAAATTTATGTATTTTCATTGAATTTCCCAAACCATAACTTAATCCACCATGGATGGGTAAGAACTTATCCAATTAGGAGTTTGTCTCTTTATTTTCCTCTAAATTCTTCTTTTTTTTTCTTTTTTTCCTTTCTTTGATTTTATATTCAAATAAGGTGTAATTTAAGTATTCATTTCATCGTCTAAGGTCATTCTATGATTTTATAGGTTTCCTCATGCGTTAAACATGATTTGGGGTGAAAAATTATAAAATTTTGAGTTTTCCAACTTTTCTCACCAATGACCGATCATTGGATCCTGACCAATCATTGAGTCTATAACTGATCATTAGGTCTCAATGACTAGTCAGTAAAAATCCATATTTTTCTCTAATTCAAACATCTCTTATGAAAACGGTCATACCTTTCTCTAGAAAACTTTAAATTTTGCATAATTTGAAGCGGTTGAAAGTAGACTCCTAACCTTTCTAATAATATATGGTTTATACTTTAATTCCTTTAGGATTGGTGAAAGTCCAGTAAAGATCCTAGAGGGGGGTGAATAGGATAATTCAATTTTTAATTCCTTTTTTCTTAATTTCCTTAATCCTGTTTAATTTTGATGAAATACTTTTGATAGATAAATTAAATATCTATGAACCAATCATAGACCACGAGGTTCCGTCATACACTATAGTGTTACCTATAGCAGTGCAAGAAGAAGGTTGATAGATTCCCTACACTTAATTGTTTAAGTTCTTTTAATTCCAAGTGTTATGTGCACAATTACAATGGATAAACTAATAATTGATGTGATAAGATAAATGCAATAACTCAAGACAAACATCAAGCACACAACACGATATATTTATAGTGGTTCAGCACAAGGCCTTACTAGGGATTTACCCTAATCCCAGGATCGTAAGAAAGCAAAATGAAGCAAAATAAAGATCAAGAACAAAGAACAAAACACAGAAAAACACCAGATTTACGTGGTTCACCCAATTTGGGCTAGGTCAACGGAGTCGCTGTGATTTTTCACTATAATTGAAAAACATAAGGTATAAGGCGATCCTGTTGTTGCAGCCACCCTCAACATTATATATAATTAGGGTTACACTATACATGTGTAAAATTACCATAATACCCTTGTGAAAAACCTCTAAACTCTTCCCATCAAGCTTCAGGCTCCACACTTCCCATCAATCTCTCACTTGAAGACTGATCACAACAACAAAACTCTAAACTTTTCATGCATTCAAAACATAGCAAGCATCGCAATGACTAACCCCTTTTGTCCTCAAGGTCGAAGACCAATTGAAACTGAACACAGCTTCAATTTCTCAATGATGACTGTCTTGGTTAACATATCTGCAGGATTCTGACTTCTAGGGATCTTCTTAAGTGACAACAACCCCTCCTCTAAAAGTGACCATATGAAATGGTATCTCAACTATATATGTTTCATCCTGAAATGAAACACTGGATTATTTGCAAGATGTATAGCGTTCTGACTATCACTATACACCACTCTGGTGTAAAACAATCGCACACTTGTATTACCCTTAATCTAGAAAAGCTCAAACTAAAGACTTTCATTACTGACAATAGGTTCAGACCACGAAGATTGATGATGTAAAGTTCCTCTAGGCTTGGTAGTAATTCATGTTGGGGATGATTGTCATTACTTAATGACAAATCAGAATTGTTAATAGTAAGTGACTTCAAGCCAGCGAAGCAAACTACATCACTTTTTGTTTTTGTGGCTTGGTTTTCAGAAAATTCCAATCTACCCCTGCATCCGATCAAGGCTAGAGCACTTGCGTTGATCAACAATCTCTCGAGCCTTCCTTCCGAGATATTAATGTCACATACCGACACACACCTTTCATCGTTACTGAATGGCTTGAACATATGTATTTGACCGATACTGAAATTGAACCTTCTGAGTCTCTTCAGAAAAGTTAAATTTAAGAAAAGAGATGGGAGATTCTTCAGCGAAATTTGGATGTTATACAAGCTTTCCATACATGCTAACTCATTCATTGTAGCACTTTCCTCATATAATTTCTCGTTTTCATCCCGCCAGTACTTTTTTTTATGAATCAGCCATCCCACATATAATTGGTGGAACTCATGTCTAGTTCCTCCAAACAAGACAACCCTGATATGGTGATAGAGTGTACGGTTTCTAGGCAATGCATGTGAGATAGGTTTAATTGCTTGAGATTGCTCAATTTTTCCAACCCTTTGGGCAATTTTCTAATGCGAGTACCACTAAGATCAAGCATTAGCAGCCTACTAAGCTCTCCTAGTGGGGGTAGTTCTTCCAAGAAAATGCAATCCCCTAAAAGAAGTGCACGAAGCTCACTCAAATGGATTAGGGAAAGTGGCAATGTTTCAATGCGGGTTTCACTTAAATCCAAGACCTTAAGTGCTTGAAACCCTAGTAGGAATCCCTCAAGAACACTGTTAAGCGGATCATTGCATTGTAGAAATAAAGTTGAAACCTCAGAACATTGCGTCATAGAATCAGGCAACGTTGCTATTATATTGTCCATAAAAGATACTCTCCTTTGAGAGTTCCACAATCCCACCTCTATTATTTGATGCAAGCCCTTACCTACTTGAACGAGGGATTTACTTTCATCTTCTGAGGACGACGCAATCCATATAGCAACATCACGAACGACATCGTGCATCTTCACTGTGCCCTCCTTGGTTCCACCTTCCAACAAGCAAGAGTCCTTGAGATACTCAATTATAGAAATTCCCCTATTTAGTGAGTCCACTAGTGTTTGTTTTTCATCAAGTAAACCTTCGGCTATCCAGCAATTAATAAGTTCTTTTTTTTCAATAAGGAAGTCCTCAGGAAATAAACAACAGTAAAGAAAACAAGGTTTGGTATTCTTACCTTCTAAAGAGTCGTAACTCCACTTCAAGCGTATAAACACATTCTTCTCGATCCCTTTGATGTTGGGCACTGAATTCTACCACTGATTCAAAGCATTTTCCCATAACTCCACCTTTTCCTTTCCCCTCATTGCTCTCCCTCTGGTGATGATCGCCAATGGCAATTCGCAACATTCTTTAGTTATAGCCTCTGCCAATGGTTTTATATGTACCAAATCAACCACCTTACCTTCTTTCTCACTGAACAACCCCCAAGCTTCTTCATAGCTTAGAATTGTAATACCCCCAACTGGCTGGAGGTATTTTTGAAAAAATAATAATAAAATAAAATATAAAACACCTGAAGAGGCGTTAGCCTCAATCTACCAAAACCAATATGAGAGAAAGAGAGAGAGAGAGAAAGGAAGAAACCCTAGGCTAAGGAATGGAGAAATGAAGGGGAAGATAGGAGATTAAGGCTTTTGGAGCTCTTAAGAGGCCTTCTTATACAGGAAGTGTAAGTAGTCTTATATTCCTCATGTTTATGGTTAAAGTTTGTATATTTCTCTATTTTTAAAAGGCTTTAACTATTGTATGGTCTTGCTTTTGTCGTGATAGAACAAATAGGGGTTTAGAGTGTAGAAATGGGTACACCAAGTTAGATTTAGAAATAAGAAGTTTTGGGGTTTTTAGACTCAAACAGGAAGTGTCTTGGTAGTTGTAACTCCAAAGACAATGACATGTTTTTCAAGTTAGGCCATGGGGTCAGGTCATAGGAAAAGACCAAGGGACCAATCCGAAAAATAATCTGAGATGGGAGAATGAGTAATCATGCTTAGATATCATAACTAGAGGGGTTGGATCTTTACGCTTAGGAAATTAGTTATAATATTTAGTAGTGGATTAAATACAGGTCATTTATTCTCTATTGCATAATATAGAATTAAGTATATATTTATTTATATGTTTCTATTTTAGAAATACACAAATTACTTTTATATTAAATGGCTTCTGTTGGTTGGAATGATTTCAAGATGTATAGACACTATTAAGAGAAATAGATATTAAAATTGCATTGTATTATTAATGATTAGTTAACACTTTTGTAATGCAAAATAAATGCATAGCATTACATGACATAAATTTATGTATGTTTTTTATTGAACATAAAGAGAAATGGTCGCTTCCCTATAAAGAGCATAAAAAGAAAACAAAACAAAATAAGGATAAAGATGAAATTGCATTACATACATTTAGCATTATTCACGATTTTATATTGACATGATATATATTTATTTAGACGATATGAATTGGTTTCCTGCTACATATGGTTTACTTATTGTTGTGGTATCAACTCGGGGTGCTGGGTTAGAATCTGGCGAGAAGCCACCTTGTGTTAAATGCCCAAGGTTAGGAATAGTGATTCAGTCACTTGGTGTAAGCGACCAAGGGTTAGGATTGTCTCATGTCTACCTTGTATTAGCACCTGTAGTTGCAAGACCAGCACAAGTAAGAACTCATACTTTATACAATGCATCCATACATATCATTTATAGACATCAGCATGATAAATCTTTATCGAATATATTTTATTGGATTAATTGAATATTATTTTTTTATCTTGTTTTTCCTTACTATAAACTTGTAGAAGATTAGATTAACTTATTGGGCTTTCCCCAAGCTCATCCTACCATTTATTTCCCATAGATTGTGAGTCATCCTCTCGTCATGAGGAGCAAGATCTTACAACTTAAGAACCCACGTACACAGCCAGGTTCACAAGTAGATATGATATTTTGTGCTCTAGTTGTAGATAAACTAGATTAGAGTCTTACCTTGTACAGTTTTGACTCTAAATATCCCGTCTGTAGGATAGATGATATTTTGTACTAAACTTCAGTTCATATATAATGAAATCATTTTGGTTTAGTTATGCCTATAGCTTCCATTTTATAGTTTTTAGCATGTTGTATGGATTCGGGAATTCTTCCCAATGGGTCCAATTATACAGCTACGTTGCCATATGTTGTATTTTTTTACAAGTGTCGTGTGATTAAAAGTCCAACACATCGAGATCCGATGCCTTGGTGAGGTATAAGTTTTAAGGCATTACAAAAATATCCACTTTAATTTCTCAATCAGTCTCCATCTCCCTACACACATCGAGCAATCGAGATGTCAGTATAATCTTATGACCCTCATGGATTTTAGGCCGTGGCAAATCGATTCTCTCTCAATCATCATCTAGAATCAAGAGAAATTTCTTCTCCTATATTCTCTCAAGTAGTCAAGCTGCCGCAGTCTTCTTGCTTTTTCCCATTCTTTCCTCCAAGTTCAATCTCTCAAAAATTTGGGTTTGGATCTTTTTCAAGTCGAAGTCCTTGGACACTATGACCCATATGACAATTGTTATGTCAAAACAAATAGCGGAATGGAACACAAATCGGATTCAAGTATGCAATGCATGGAAAACAAAATGAGAAAACAAAAACAGCCAAGAACAATCATACAAGAGATAATATTTAACGTGGTTCGGTAAACCTACCTATATCCTCGGGCGAAGACGACAAATAACTTCACTAATATGGAGAATAAATAAGAGTACAAAACATACAACGGGCAAATTCCCAAAGCCTAAGGAGAACCCTAAGTAAAACCCAAAGAGAACTCACCAAAAGCCAAATATGTTTTGCCTCTCCCAAAGTCTCTCTCCCACTCCACAAAAAACCTAATATCAAATAATATATTTATATACAAACAAAGTGAAACCCTAAACGTGTTAAGAATCCCACAAAAGGTAACTTTCAAAAAAGAGACGTTTCTCTTTTGGTATTTGTGTCGTACATGATATGGAATCAAGGCACTGATTCAACAAATCTCTACATTGGCTTGAATTCCACTAAACCAAAACTGAACGAAACCTTTTGATCATTTTTTCCACCAAACGTAACACTTCCATGTTGTTTCCATGAGCACACCACTCACAAAAAAAACTCAAACTTCTCACCAAAGAGCAAACCACCACACTTACTCAAATCTGTCAAATCTCTTACACAAATGTGACTCATTCGCTTATGTCACAACTGTGTACAGAGTATATCTGAACATAGTGCAAAAGATAAAACTGTTTCACCTAGAATGGTATTCCCAAACAGTCAAAACCATTCTTTCCATTAAACTTCGAACCTTGTAGCTGTCATCACAAAATCCACAAAAGAATCATTAATCCATAACAGCAACCTTTAGCTCTGATACTAGTTTGTTATGTCAAAACAAATAACGGAACGAAACACGGATCAAATTCAAGTATGCAATGCATGGAAAACAAAACAAAAAAAACAAAAACAATAAAAAACAATCACATAAGAGATAATATTTAACGTGGTTCAACAACTCTGCCTACATCCATGGGCGAAGACAACAAATAACTTCACTAATATGGAGAATAAAGAAGAGTACAAAACGTACAACAGACAAATTCTCAAAGCCTAAGGAGAACCCTAAGCAAAACCCAAAAAAAACTCAACAAAAGCTAAATACGTTTTGCCTCTCCCAAAGTCTCTCTCCCACTCCAAAAAAACTTAATATAAAATAATATATTTATAAACAAACAAAGTGAAACCCTAAACATGTTAGAAGTCCCACAAAAGGTAATTTCCAAAAAAGAGATGTTTCTCTTTTGGTATTTGTGTCATGTACGATATGGAATCAAGGCACCGACTCAACAACAATGATAAAAAGTTGTACTGAGGAAGAGTTTGTCCCCAGCTTATTGT
>JAOXJP010234618.1:0-10135 GCA_025762735.1 Platanus orientalis
TGTTTGTAGTTGTTCTTTTTCTTATTTTTTAATAACAAGGTTATCGGTGTTGATATTTACCTTCTTCTGTTGAAATTTGAAAGATTTAGCCTAACATTTTTTTTTTTTTTTTGATTTCTGGTATCCTGTAGCAAGTTTTCTATGCTATGTTGTAATTTATTGGATTGTAGATGATATTGAGATGAATTATTGGAACATGATATCGTGAAATAAGTTTCTTTCTCTTTCTTAATTATTGTTTGTAATTTTTCATGTCGAATAACTTTTTTAATTTTCATTTGTTTCAATTGGAAAATAAAAACATAGGTTTCAAGAAAATGCTGCGTTGACTGCGCAGGCATGTACAACATGTGGTCTTTCTTTGTTTGATGGGGTCCCTGTTTTTATCTTATCTTATCTTATCCTATCAAAACATTTCTCTCTTTTGTTCTCTCTTCTTCTTCTTTTTATTTTATTTTTTTTATTTTTGAATGACAAAAGAACTTCGTTTAAGAGAGAAGGGGATCAACAAACAATTTCACACAGTTAGTTTTTACCCCATAATGTTATACTTTGTTCATTCACCTTTTTTGATGTCATCTATCAAATTTCGCAGTATTTTCTTTAAAATTAGGGAGTTTGAGCGAACGAATTTGTTTTTCCACTCTTCATGGTTTGGTTGATTTGTTCCTTAGTCATGATTGCGTTTATTAAACATTTCAGGGTTGATGAATATTAAAATCTCTCTCTTTGGAGTCACTGATTTGGAGTTGTTGTAGTTTTGACTTGAGTTCCATTATGAATGATTTCAACTTTTCCTGATTATCTTTATTGCTCAGTTAACTACTAGATCACACTGTAATAATGGATTATTGGAAATTACTTGGTTGAAGTCTTTCTATAAGATCCTCGCTTGCAGAATATTCTGTTGGTTTCAAACATCATTATGTATTTTTTTTTTAAAGATAATTTCCATTGTCTCATTAAGGTGGGCATTATTGTAGAGTTGTAAGCCATCGACAACCTATTTTCTTTTTATTTGTTTATTTATTTATTTCTATCTAGTATTGATTATCATGTTGAATCTTTCATGATGCAAGATAATGACCAATTTTGTGAGGGGCCATGATTTCTAAGATTGTTGTACTGTTCTGTATGTAATGAAAATGCAGTGCTTTTCTTGGGAAAAAAAAGTTTTGGTTGTTTTGATTCTAAGAACTATGGAAATGTAATTTAATATCTTTGATTCCCCCTCCTCCCCTTTTTAGGTAAAGATCTCTTCTTTGTCAATATTTGGTGATGGAATCTTTAAATTGCATAAACATGATGTGATGTTTTTTTATTGCCTTTGGATATTAGTCCTTTGTGTTCTTAAGTTAACATTTTTTGTTTTTTTCTTTGAACTTAATTTATGGGCATCCTTTTATCTGAAAATATGGTCAATTATGAATCCTCCCATATGGATCCTTTCATTTTGTCTACTCCATTGTAAGAACTTGGTAAATTTCATCAGATTTGATATCTGGTTACCCGTATTGTGTTATTTTTTTTTTGATAAAATAAAGAATTATATTAGAAAGGATGAAACAAACAAAGATACAGCCCAAACAAAAGGAAAGATAGAGAGAAGCCACAAGGAAAAAACAGAAAAGCTACATCAGACACAAGGGCAAGGTCTCCCCTTTGAACATAGTAGGCTGCCCCGAGCTCCTTTTTGCCACTTTATCAGCCAAATCATTTTGACTACGAGGGATATGGTGAAGACTGGCATTGGTAGACCTCACCAAGTTCCTAATCTCCGTTATGAAATGATGATGCTTCCTAGGCCCATGTTGAGTACCCCTCGCCCAAGCAAAGATAGACATAGAGTCCCCTTCCATAATACAATCCCTGATCTCATTGATTTTTAAGATCCTTAGCTCTTCCAAAAGCCTCCTAATCTCCGCCTGAATAGAGTCACTAACACCCATAGGACCACCTCTGACCCAAATAATAAGGCCAAGAGAGTCCCTTAGAACACACCCATACCCTGCCATACCTGGGTTCCCAAATGAAGCACCATCAACATTCATTTTAAGCATGTTATGAGGGGGGGGGGACTCCAATCTAACTGGCCATCTTTAGCGGGCACTTGAGGCTCCACCAGGCAAGCAACCCAATCCCGCATCATATCATTCATGGAGACCTTCTGAAACTCCTTCACATGGATCCATGAACAAATATCACACACGATAGAATCAAACACCTCCTAGGCCCTTAGCTTCTTATCTTCAAAAATTCTTCTATTTCTCTCCTTCCAAATGCCCCAAATAACAGCCGGGAGAATGGTCTTCACAAAAATTCTACCCTTAACACCACCCACCCCCCTTCCCCACCGAGAGAAAAGGGCTTACACTGATACTGTCATGGTAAACTGGAGAGAGAGGGCCTCTGTAAAAGTATTCCAAATTTTTGAAGCAAAGGCACAATGGATAAATATGTGATCCCCGGATTTAGCCTCCTTCATGTAAATGGGACATATTGACGGAGATAGTGAATGGCCTCCTTCTCTATAGCATATTCATAATATTTTGCCTCCTCAGGAAAGAAATCCAAGAAAAGGCCCTAATTCTTGGCGACGCAGCAGAGCTCCAAATACTATGAACTGGGGTAAGAGTATTTGAATTTCTATAATAAGACAAAATGGATAGAAAAGATTTGGAAGAAAAAACCCCATTTGACCAGGGAGCCCAGATACTAGCATCCTTTTCGTCATTAGCAATGAAGACCAAACGGAGGTTTTCCATGAGATTTCCCACAAGAGTGATCTCCCATTCATAAGGGTCACGAGTAAATGAAAGATTCTAGTTAAGGCCATCCTGGTTATGGGATAGAACCTCCGCAGTCTTGGCACATTTATGTTATACAATGCGGTAAACCCGTGGATAAGCCACCTCAAGTGTGGTCTCACCCTACCAAAGGTCTTTCTAGAAGCGAATATTCCTACCATTACCAAGAAGGAAGCGGGTATGGGGAAAGAAGAAATGGCTCATCTGGATAATGTGACTCCAACATAATAAATGGGACCGAGGAAGAATTTGATTGCAGTCTCACTTATTAACAGCTGATCCATATCTGCTAAGGATGATGGAATACCATAAACTACCTTGTTCTGACTAAAACCTCCAAAGCCACTTCCCAAGCAATGCCGTATTTCTCATCTTGATGTTGCCCAACCTCAATCCGCTATTCTCTTTTGGTCTCACAGTCACCTCCCATCTCACTAAGTGATCCTTCTTATGACCATCTTTCCAAAGGAATTCTCTTTGGAATTTTTTGATAGTATTCACCACTTTATTTGGCATCCTAAACATTGACATGTAATAAAGCGGGATGTTCGATAGAACAACTTTAATAAGCGTAATTCTTCCACCCAAAGAGATATAAGACCTCTTCCAACACGCCAGTTTTTTTGACACCTTCTCCACCATGGGATCCCAAAAAGCCACACCTCTTGGATTTCCCCTAAGAAGCATACCCAAGTACTGAATTGGCCAATTTCCCACATTGCACCCTATAGCTTGCACCAGACTAGTCAGCCTATCATCTTCAACATGAATTCCCACCAAACAAGACTTGAACATATTCACTTTTAGACCAGAGATGGCTTGGAAAATCTTCAAACATAATTCCATTCTTCTTAAGTTATCTCTATTAGCTTTGAGGAATAAAATCGTGTCATCAGCAAACTGAAGGTGGGACACTATGATTCTATCATCTCCGATAATGCACCTCTTAATGAGATCGACTATTTCCACTTTCCGAATAATAGCACTCAAACCATCCACCACCAATGAAAAGAGAAAGGGGGACAAAGGGTCGCCTTGACGAAGCCCCCTCGAGGAGGGGAAAAAACCTTTTGAGATACCATTCACCAAGAAAAAAAAAAGGCTGTATAATACACCCGCGAATCCAAGAGATCCATCACTCTCCAAAGCCTTTCCTTCTTAAAACCCACAACAAAAGACCCCAATCCACCTTGTCATACGCTTTTTCCATGTCAATCTTGCATATCACACCTTCTCTTCTGTCCCGTTGCATAGCATCCACACATTCGTTAGCAATAAGAATACTATCCATAATTTGACGCTCCTGAATAAAAGCACCTTGGGTGGAAGAGACTACCTCACCCATAATGCTTTTAAGCCGCATAGACAGAACTTTCGCCAAAATTTTATAAACGCTACTCACCAAGCTAATAGGGCGAAAATCCCCCATACTCCTCGCCCCATCTGTCTTAGGGATCAACACCAAATAAGTAGATTTCATGGTCTTGCAAGTGACTCTATAGACATAAAACTCCTCAAACACCTTCATCAAGTCATCTTTAATGGTATCCCAATAGACTTAAAAAAACACATAGAAAAACCATCAGGCCCGGGAGCCTTAGTACCATCCATAGCAAAAACAACATTTTTCACTTCCTCCTCCCCAAAGGGATCCTCTAACCCATGAGCATGCTCCTCACTAATTCGACTCTCAAATAGGTTATCAATTGTCGGCCTATCACCCTCATTTTTATACAATCTCTCAAAGAAAGAGACTGCTTCATTGGCAATATGCGCAAACTCGCTGATCTCTACACCATCAACCAAGATGCTAGAGATTATATTCTTCATTTTTTTACCGTCAGCCACCTGATGAAAAAATTTGTGTTTCCATCACCTTCCTTAATCCACTTAGTTTTAGCCTTTTGATGCCAAAAAACTTCCTCAGCCTTGACGTTTCTTACCATTGCTTCCATAATATCCATCCTTTTGGCCCTTAGCTCCTCAATGTCTTCCCCCACATCTTCAAGGAGCTTATCAATAGCTAACAATTCCTCATTTAACTTCATCTTATTCTCTTTTAGATTCCTAAAAGAAGTCTTGTTCCACACCCTTAGCTTCCCTTTAAGAAATAACAACTTTTGCATAAACCGGTACCCACCCCATCCACCCACCATGCATTCATTCCACCAACCATCCACCAAAGATTTGAACGACGGGTGAGTGGTCCACATGTTTTCAAAGCGGAAAGGCTTTGGACCATAGTTGCGAGGGCGAGTTTGTAATAACACCGACCAATGATCAGAAGTTATCTTCGTGGCCACCTCTTGGAAGTGAAGTGGATAAAGCTCCTCCCAATCACCTGTAACAAGAAATCTGTCCAATTTGCTTCTAACAAGATTAGTCTACCTATTGGACCAAGTGAACCTTGCATTACTTAAAGGGCAGTCTCTAAGACATGCCAAACAAACCAGCTCCTCAAAATCCCTCACACTTCTGGTGATTCTGCCGCAGGGACTCTTCTCAGACACAAACTGAATCACATTAAAATCCCCACCAACCACCCACGACCCAAGCCAATTAACTTTGAGAACTTTGAGTTCGGCCCAGCCCCTCTATTGATTAAAGAAGCAGGACCATACACACCTGTAAACATCCACTGCTGACCGCTAACCAAATCTTTGAGAGTAATCGAGATGGAATGAAGACCACCAAACTCCTCCCTCCGACACACATTCATTGGATTCCAAGCACAGATAATCCCTCCCGCAGTACCCACAATAGGCACCACACACCATTTCGATAGGTACGACCCTAAGATCCACTTCACCAATCTGTCCAACATAACTTATTTTTTTGTTTCTTGAAGGACAACAATGTTTGGTTCACTATTTCTGATGATGGCTCTCACCAACCTTCTCTTGTCCCTCCCTCCCAGCCCTCTCACATTCCAGGTTAACACTAACATGGAATAACCTTCTTGACCCCCATCCTAGCTGGCCTTCTTGACAAGTTGTTCTTCTTACCTTCGGTTCCATCCTTCATGTCCCAAGACAGTCTCTTCAACTCTCTCAACTCTCTCATCCCCTTTTTCCATGTTTTGCACCGCATTCTGGCCATCCAACATCTTTAGGTATTTAGACAATTTCACTTCATCACCATTACTATCATTGACATTAAGCCCCATTTTTTCAATGAAAGCATCCACATCCATCCTGGAATCCTCCTCCTCCCTGAGATCACCTTCTCCACCTACCTCCCTACAACCCACATCTACATTCCCATCCTCCCGTTGATTATGGCAGACCATCATCCTTGAAGGATCAACATGCTCATGAGTGGACCCTGCAACAAAAGAGACAGGCAAGGCAGATATAGAAGAAGATAATGTAGGATCATCGGGTGGAAGAATACTTGTAGTAAATGCGTCGGTAGTATTATTTGGAGCCTGCCCACCTGTCGAATTGGAACATATTTTGGACTTGTCCCCTTCAGACGTCTCCACGATAGTAAAGAAAGGATATTCAACCAACCGAGAGAAGCCCTCTTGAAACATAACCTCCATCTCCACCAGTTTAACCGAGCTCTCCCCTTCATCTTGGGAGAGAAATTCCTCCTCAGAGTTTGCAGCCAACAAGCTAGGCCTTCCAATTGCGTCCCTCTCCACCGAATTCGATGCCACAATGATATTCCGGTTGACCCCTTGAATCCACGTCAACTTAGAACTTTGAGGGGTCGTGAAATCAAAACTATCTCCACCAGGTGTCCACTCGTCATCCCCTAAACATTCCTCGCATCTCTCATCGCACCATCCCATTGAATGAAGCTCCCCGTCATTCCTATAACCAGGGGTTGCAGAAGAGCCCACCGTATCTTCACCATTAGCATCATCCAGACTAACCTGAGTTCAAGGCTGCTCAAATGGAAATCTATGCACCTCCACCCTATCACGCTCTCCTTCTAGAGACAATTTCTTCTTCTGCTCCCATTCCATAGCGAAGATGTCATCAATTATAGTCATTCGATCGTTTGTCCGGATGCGCACCTTTTCAGACATTAAAGAATCCTTTACTACTTAGGAGACAAGGCATAGGAACTTTGGATTTCCCCCTTTGAACTAGGGCTACTTAGGTCTGAGCCTTTTATGACATTCGGGTCCTCATCACAGGCCGATTTCCTATGGACTGGTATCCAAGCCCATTTTTTATTCAAGCTTGACACAACCGTCTCTTGTTGGAGGCCATGGGCCTCAGTAGTCATGGGCCACGATTTAAAGGCCCCACCAACTTCAAAATTTGAATTTTGAAATCTCCACTCAAACTTTGGACAATCAGCTGTCCATTTCCCCCCTGTTTTTCACCTTTCCAACTGCCCCCCCTCGATTCCTTCCCCTCTTGATGTGGGGCAAAACCGTCACTACACCCATTGTCTTCCACCTCCCTCACAGGGATCCCAGTTGAAGCACTCACCATTATCCCAAACTCCACCTCGATCACCAGAGTATAAACCCCACCTCTCCACTTAAAGCTGATCGCCCTTGGTATCCTATTGATGTTGTCTTCAACCAGTAGCATACACGGAGCCGAGAGTACCTAGGGCTTAATAGAGAGCGAATCGATTTCTTTTAAACCACCACAGTGCTCAGCAACAATAGATAAGCATTCCTTCGTTCTTAGCACAGGTGGGAAGCCCCAAACCTTTATCCAATGTGCCCCCCTCACCATTTTAGATACTAAATCCGGGACCTCAACAGGCACAGAACGAAATAAGACCACTCCGTCCTCAAAATCCCAAAAACTCCTATGAACCAAGGCCGATTGTGCCATCTCGTAAGTTAAAAACCACCAAGCCCTATTTACCGACGTTCCAACTGGAGATAAGGAGATCTCCTCTTTCTCGAATCCTCCTTCCATACATATCTTCTCTTTAATTCGGGTCCAGTCACTTGTCACCCCCCACACTTCGCACATCACATTAATAGGCAAGCTTTTGGAGTTAAGTTTCAAGTGCATCTTTGGTGCCTCAGGCGGCTTTTCTAGAACATGATTGCGAGGTGGGACCACCGCCTTGGTCTTTGCATTAACCATCTGCTGAAGAACAAGGGCAAGATTCGACCACCCGACCCCATTTACATCAGCCGGGACCACAATGAACAGATTATTTCGTTCCTTGCGCCATTCCGTCATTTTAATAAACCATCCCTGCTCATTTGACTCTCTTGTGATGAAGAGAGAGACCCCATTACATCTGAAGGTTTCACAAAAACCCACATCACCTCTAGCTTCCCTCGCCTGATTTAGGAATAGAATAATCCTATCGCACAAAGAAGCATCAAAAGATATCGTATGAGGATGCCCCTTTAATCTCTCCGTAATCGAAAAAGTTCCAGCACCTTCAACATCTTCAGACCAGATGTCGTATGACTTGCGCTCAATATTGAGGAAACGCTTCATTGAGACTTGTGTTGAAGCTGGTGGATCTTTTTATTAACTACTGAATGTATATAGCAATGAGAAATTCATTCCTCCACAAAAAGCAGTTGACTATACGCAAGTTCTGCTGCTCCAGTAACGAGAACGAGAACTGGATCTTTCACCATCGATGAAGATCAAACAGAAAATCCTTGAATGGGATACCCGTATTGTGTTATTGTCCATCAGTGTTTCAAATAGCCACCAAAAGTAGGCTCCTGATCTTGCCTTCGAGTGATCTTCAGCCTGAGGTTGAAAATTTTAAGTACTAGTATCCAGTCCATTTGTCTGTTCAATTAATTATCATTCTGTTATGATTCAAGGCATCCCAGTGTATGCAGTGGCACGCTGTCTAGAACAGTGAATTAGTAAAGGCCTGGTTTAGATTTTGTCAAGGCTTTTCCATTTTTGAATTTCCTAGAAGTATGTCAGCCAAGTAATAAGCACTTGCAAATTCTCTTACAGAAACAGATCTTCCAATCTCGTCTTGATATTTTCCTTCAAAGATCCTGAGCTCATGCTCTTCATAATCGCTAACATCTGGTTGAAACTGATGAAATAAGTAGTTGCTTAAGAAACTGAAGACTTGTATCCATAAAAGAAAAATTATCACCTGTAGAATATGCTTTAAGGGTCTGTTAAAGCACCCAGAACCAAAAGTAAGACCAGCTACATGTCAAAAGTTCAAACATATTGTGGGACTAAATATTGATAGTACACAGTAGGAAAATATTTTCACTTTTTTATTTACCTTCAAGAGAAGTGAATTTCTAAAATAGGCATCTTGCTTTTTGGATGCATTTTACTATGAAAAAATGATACAACTCCTACCAGGGCTATGTTACTGATTTTGGTGATGCATCTTGGATTGTTTCTCCTTTGTTTTGTTCTCAAATGATCTCCATAGTCTTATTCTACTGGTAGAATCAAATATGGGGCAATCACTTTGCTGTATTCAAGTAGACCAGTCAAAAGTAGCCATCAAGGAGACTTTCGGAAAGTTTGATGATGTGCTTCAGCCTGGCTGTCACTGCTTGCCTTGGTGTTTTGGAAGTCAATTAGCTGGGCACCTTACATTGCGTGTGCAGCAACTTGATGTTCGTTGTGAAACAAAAACTAAGGTTTGTGCTGTATTTATCTTCACTTCCCTTAAATGACCAGTTTTAAACATTATGTTATTTGTGTCAGACTGTTTTAGAAGCACTCAAGCATTTTTTTGAAAATCAGTTAGGTTAGAATATTGTATGATGGCCCTGTAGAATCATTATTAAAATTTGTATTATCTGATTGATAAGAAAATGTTATTTCGATATAATTTTTTATTGAAATTAAATAAATTAAATACTTTAGGATATGAAAGATGATAAGGGCAAACCAATTATCTTCTTGCATTTAGTGTTTATTTTTCTAACATTTCATGGCAACTTTATGTAGCATAGCATCCAGAAGGACTAGTAACAATCAAATTAACCCATCCACAAAAACTTATGCTGCAGTGTATTCTTCTTCTTTCAGTTAAAATAGAAATAATTTTGAGATCCTTATAATCATTGACTTCTATACATTCAACTATGAAATCATGAAACTCTACACACACAAAGCACGATTTTTGCCAAGTTGGATCATGAATATTTTTCTACTTACATGGATAGAAAGCAGATTTTTTTATAGAAAGGACATCATATATATTTTCTGCCGTTAATACCAACAGACATACATGTATGTATAGTTCCGGCTCAGTGCCGTTTGTTTTTTCCTTCAAGTTTGAATGGGTATACGTTTTCCAGTTTAAAGTGTTGAATTTATAGATTCTTATCAACATTCTGTCTTTTCAGGATAATGTCTTTGTCACTGTGGTTGCATCTATTAAATATCGTG
>JAOXJP010234619.1:0-10135 GCA_025762735.1 Platanus orientalis
GTTAACACACACACACACACACACACACACACATATATATATAGAGACAGATTATTGCATTTGTCATTGTGGTGCCTATGTATCATCATTATATATTTCTTGTTCTGTAATTTTATATTGCTGCATTTTTCATATTGTGGTGCCTATGTCTCATTGTATATTAATTGCTTTGTAATAAATATCTTTGTTATTCCTTAAAAACTACATTTTCTTATAGCTTACCAAATCGAGAATTAAAGAAGATTGAAGAAGGATAGAGTTAATTCACACTACCTTAGATAGAACTAGCGAAGTTGCACCAGTGGTTTAATCTTTTGTGATCAAAGTTACACCAACCTCAGATTTATAGCAGTCATACCCCTTGTGGACGAGAGGAATTACACAACTCAAGAGATGAACAAAACAGTAGTTTTCCCCTATACCGAATATAACAGAATACATAGGGTATACATAGATGTGTTAGACTGGCTTCTTTATTTGATGATATGCTAGACAGCTTTCCTTTGTAATTCTTACCTAGACTTAAACTGTGTTTGATTAAGATTTTACTTACACTTAGACTTGAACAAAAAGATTTCCCTAACTCTACAAACTTGCATATTGCATGCTTTATGGCTCTTGCGGGATGTATTTTTGTTTTGTTTTCCTTCAGCATCATAAGCATGATAAAGTTGTTTCTTAGATATCATGATTTTATACCTTCTCATTGTTATGGAACCCATTAAATTACTTTAACCTTGTTTGCTTTGTTTATTTTAATTTCAGTGACAACTGAGGACTGGAGGAAGGTTTATTTTTATTTTACTTTGTTTAAAGTCTTGGAGTAGGGCTAGTGTGGTTTATTATTATTATTTTTAGTTATTTATTTTTTAGAAGCAGGGTTTACTCTATTGCTTGGTTAGGTAGTTCTGTTGGTATTTTCTTTCAGAGACAGAATCACTGTTTTTTAGCATGTAATTATATCTTGTCAATAATGCAGGAGTTGAACATTGGTGGCAGTTTGGTCACAGCTGCACTTGAAGAGGCATGTGGGACAAACAGGTCCAAAATTAGGGAGCTGTACAATAATTTGGGTGACCTCGGTAGACATCGATGATTTTTTATTTTATTATTATCACATGCTGTGCTAAATTATTCTCTTTAACAAATATATGCATTCTTGGATATCTTATTGATGGCCTGTTCTATTTTAAGGTGATGTTGCGCAAGTATGCCGACAGACGCAATCATTGCTTGCCCCTCCTTGCCCACTTTCAATCCAAGACGTATTTTCTGCACTTCAAAAGATAAGGTATTAAGTTGGTGGATATGGTTATAGTTCCTTACTGGCTTGACCAAGTAAAGGAATTTTGATGCAATTCCTATTTCTTAGTAGTACTTTACTGTTTTTGACTATAAGATAAAATTTGTTTGAATCAGTTTCTCTGTTTCTTTCCTCTCTATTTCTAATCAGATTTGGTTGGCCATTTTACTTCTCACCTATGTCCCCTAGGTGTGTTTTTTTGGTGCTGGACATGGCATCAGAATAGGTGTCAGAATTTTTTGGTATGAAATCGTCCCATGGCTACGTATATTTGATTTGACATAATGATGTTTTTATTATTGTTATTTTTTCTTGTTTTCGAAAAATATATGGTTATATATTTGTATATTTAATTATTGGTTTGATAATGAACAAATAATTAAAATGATCCATATCCTGTTGATGTACATGGGTAGGGATGCAAATAGACCGGGTATGATCCTGATGTTGGCATATCCCTATTTGGTTAATTTATAATCAGATATTTTTAAACGAATGAATTTTTAATTGAATTAGATACATACAGGTTCATATTCGTATTCGTTAAGTTAGTCAAATATCGGATATGATTATTGATATATCTGATTAAACAAATTCATTAAGTTAGGTTAATATATATTCGTATCCGTTAGGTTAGGGTTAATGTTAAAAGTATTTACATACTCTACTATAATGTAACATAACCTACAATAGAATATATAAATGAATACAGATATTTAGTTGGACAGATGTTTATATATCCATATTCAGTTCATTTATAATTGGATATTTTTTAAACGAACCAATATTTAATCAAATTGAATACATAGAGGTTCATATTTGCTTTAAACGGATACGAATATGAACCGAATAGGGATTACAATCAGATATTTGCATCCCTATATATGGGGGTACAATATGTAAGGGTATACTTGTACTTGGGTATATGAGGGACATACTTGTAAATATACCATTTGTATTGTAATCTTTTCTCTAATGATATGCATGTGGTTGTGGTTCTGCGGTTCATGGCTTACACTTTGGGGGAGTTATTTGGTGTGAATACTAGAACCAATCTTCTGATCGTGTTGACACCATAAACTGGTTCAGCCTGCTCGTTGCTGGGTTATCTTGATTGTTTGACCAAGTGCATTAAAACCCCTATTGTGAATTGAAACTTTAGAGCGTTTTGAAAATCCCAAATATCATAAATGAAATGCTAGCTTAGATAGAAAGACAAAAGTGTTTTTACACAAGCGTGAGGCTCAACGACTTTCTTGTGCCATTGGCATCCTTAACACACACATTGCATTGTGTGTGGTGTCCAGAAGCACTGCCACTATGGGACATCGAGAGCAGCTGAGATGTGTGCAGTGGGTTCCTTTGGTGCCCACACCTAAATAAGCTTCATGCTTGCCACATAATTTATCTTTAATCATATACATGAGAGATTTAGCATTGACATAAGCAAGCCTTGAGGTGAAAGGTTGTGTTTCATGTAAGCCTTACTTTGAGGCGTGAACCTCTTTGGCTGGGTCCTGAGGCATTTTTCTTGAGGGCCATTCACTCATTTGTAGGTTAGACTAGTTGTTTCATATATTAGACAAATAAAGAGTAACAATCAAGAAGTAAGAAGAAGAATGTTTTGGAACGAATGTCGTGTGTGTAGAATCCTGGAAATCTCTATACACTTCTTATTATATTTATGTATATGGTATAAAGAAAAAAATATCCCGGATATACACAGCTGTATATACCCTTACTAATACACCTCTTATTCTGTAAGTACCTTTCTGCTACTTAATATACCCATACTGCTGACACTCCCCTTCAAGTTGGCAAGAATACATCATGCATGCCAAGCTTGGATAATAGAACAAAACTGAGGTGATGATTGGCTTTTAGTAAAAACATCCGCTAGTTGATCTCCTATTCATACATAAGCTGTGCATATGAGTCCTGACTGAAGCATCTCTCTGATGAAATGATGATCAATCTTTATGTATTTGGTGTAATCATGATGCATTGGATCATGCGTTATGCTGATGGCTGCCTTGTTATCACAATAGAGTCTCATAGGTGCGTGAATGTAGAAACCTAAATCTAGAAGCATTCCTCGTATCCATAATAGCTCACAAATGACATTGGCCATTGAGTAAAATTCTGTTTCAGCACTAGAACGAGCAACCACTGGTTGCTTCCTTCTCCATGTTACCAGTTTCCCACCCACAAATTTGTAATATCCTGAGGTTGATCTTCTATCCATTCCTGATTCGGCCCAGTCTGAATTGGTATATCCCTCAATTCTTAATGTATCATCAGTGTAAGCCTTAAGTTGGATTGTATCACTTTTCTAGTAAAGCAAACCTATGCCTAGATTTCTTTTTTAAGTACCTTAGGATTCTATAGGCAGCCTCTAAGTGTATTGTGATGCAGCACAATAGAGAAAGGTACCAAAATTGATGTAGGATATGCCAAGGCCCTCAAATAAATTGTCAAATTCGAAGTATGGAAGCAAATAGTTCAAGAATTGAAATTTTAGAACACAAGTAGCCATGTAATTAAAAAATTTGGTAAATAGAATCAAAGAAAAGAAGTTTGAATGAATTAGGAGAGAAGAAAGAGAAAACAACTAAAAAGGGTATTTTTATAATTTTGGATAGAAAATCCAAAAATTACCCAAATGCCTTTTGACGTGTCAGAAAATTCAAAAAAAATTAGGGTAGTTACTAACGTGTTTAAGGGTTCTACAGTTAAAATTTCATAATATTTGGATAAGATTTGATAACCCAAATCATGAAAATTCAGAAATTTGCAAAGATTTTTTAATGGACTTTTGTGAAATTAGAAAGGAATCTTTGAGTTTTAAGGGAGAAGAAGAGGGAGAGTAGGATAGATAGAAAGAGTGAAAGATAAGACGAGACTAAGAAAAAGAAAAAGAAAAAGAAATATAAGAGATATACTTTGAAGAAGAGGGAGGGTGAGAAGATCTCACGAGTGCACCTTGGTGCTACAAGTCTACAACCCATGATGGTTTAGAGAGGGAAGCCTAGGAGATGGCGTCACCCTATGTCGAAGGGAGAAATGACCAGCCCATGGCTGCTTTGGGAGATCACCCAATAACAATCTTTGTTTAATCAATTTTCACTATTTTAATTCATGGAGAGGGGGTGCCTTTAAATAGGCTTACAACCTTAAACAATTAGAAACTTGCTAAAATTATAAACTTACTAAAAATCTTGAACTTGTTAGCCAATTTTTATAAAATATAAAATTTTCTAAAAACTTACTATTCTAAAATTTAAAACTACTAAAAGGTATGAGAACTAGGGGCTGTTAACTAGCACGTTAGTGGGCTCTACACTTTGACTTATTGACCCAAGATGCTATTCATGTCAGTCACTAATACCTCTATAGTAATTTGGTCATAACTTTCCCAAATCACCTCGAATTTGTGCAATCTTGGTCTCATTAGAATGGTAATTGAATTACCTATCTAATGACACCAAAATCAAACCAAAATGGAAAGTTTTGACCCTAAAAAACTTGGGCTAAACGTAAGTGATGTGATTACTCTTTAAAAAAAATCATAACAAAACTTTGGCACTATTGACCTTATTACATGGACACATAAAATAAATGTTCCCCTTGTATGACTCTTACTAAACCCACATAACATTTTTGCTTGAATCTAGCTCTCTTATGGGCTGGCACATACATAAGTCTTGCTTGATTGTCTGCATCATACTCTAGTGGGTGCATGCATAAACTGACTCACAAGTCCAACGACATATGATATGTTAGGTTTGGCTAGAAACAAATATATCAACTTCTCAACCAACCTCTAGTATTATCCAATATCTATCAGTCTTTTACCATCATCTTCTCACAATTTACAATTGAGATCAACTGGAGTGTCACACGACCGACAGCCAGCATCCTGGCATCATCAAGAATGTTTAACACATACTTTTTTTGAGATAGAAACATTTCCTTCTCTGAGCGTAGTACCTTTATCTCAAGAAAGTAGTGTATTGGACCTAGATCTTTTATCTCAAATTGTTGACTAAGTTACTTTTTCAATTGATCCACCTCACCAGGATCATTTCCTATCACAACGATGTCATCAACATACACCATGAGAGTGGTGAATCCACTAGTTTGATGTTTAAGGAATAGTGTATAGTTTGTGTGGCTCTGCAAGTATCCTCTTTGTCTTATAGCATTACTAAATTGCTTGAACCACACTTTTGGTGATCGTTTTAGCCTATAGAGTTCCTTCTTCAATCTACACATTTGCCTTTAGCAGTAGAATATTGAAATCTTGGAGGAATTTTCATGTAGACTTCTTCCTATTGATCACCATAGAGGAACGCATTCATTTTACATCCAACTATAACAATGACCACCCTTTATTTTCTATCACTAAGATTAAGAATCACACTGAATTCATCTTGACAACTTGTGCGAACGTTTCTTGGTAATCTATGCCATTGGTTTGAATATACCCCTTAGCAACCAAGCGTGCCTTGTATCTGTTAATAGTGCCATGTGGTTTTAACTTTATGATGAAAACCCATTGGATACAGCTGTAGCTTTTCTTCTTGGAAGTTCAACTAGTTCCCATGTGCCATTATTTTTAATGTATTCATCTTTTCAATTATAGCCTCTCTCCAGGGTTTTTGTGATAATGCTTCAAGCACATTGCGAGGAATGGAAATGGAAGATAAGGACATGGAAAAAACCTTGTTCTTGTGTGAGAGATGAGCATAGGAAACAAAATTGGTTATAGGATGTTGAAGACATGTACGCACACCCTTTTCTATGAGCAATAGGAAGATGTAAATTAGATGGGGTGGAAGGATTACCTTGATCAGGTGGTGGTAAAGAAGAATTTGGCTGAGGTACATGAGGTGTGGGGACTTTCCCTTTTCTTTATTCATAAACTTGTAGATCTTTTGATGTGTCACCTCCTTTCTCCTCTTTAGTTATAACTTGGTCTGGGGCATTTAAGATATCCCCTTAAGTATTGTGTTCATCTATCTTACTCCGATCATAATCATCTCCACTATAATCAAAGACATAAGGTGGAACTGGACACGGCAACTCATCATCACTACCATGACTGCCCCCCCTTAACACCCAACACAGTTTCACACGCATCTTGCATTCGTGCCATAATTATACTGTATACACATCATATATATGTTCCACACACTTAGAACTATTTAGATTCACACATACTGTTTTGTAAAATTGGCACAACTTTAGAGAGGTGCTAATGAAAATATAGGAAGAATCTGTGAGCAAACTAGGGCTGCCAATTGGGCTGGGCTAAGGTCACTCCGAGCCCAACCCAAAGAACAATACCTAAGCTCAAGCCCAGCCCGAGCCCGGACTCAGCCTGAGTTAGTAAATTGGGTTTCGGGCTAAGTTTGGGCTAGCCCAAAATTAATAAAAATATTATCATCCATTGGATTAGATGCAATCCAACGATCCAAACTTAACCTATTTCATCTCTTAAAATTAAAAAACGCTAACCCTTCGAAAAACACCCTTTGGCAAAAAACCCTTCGAAAAACACCCTTTGAGTGATAAAAAATTCCGGAAAAATGATAAAAAAATCATGATAAATCCGTACGAAGTACGAACCCTAGCACCCACGATCCTTGACACCTGTACAGGCTTGCTGACATTAGTTGTATAGACGCTGACGTCTATCCTAGTGTACAAGCTCCATCGTGACGTTTTCAGAGCGCATCAAATCCTTGGGCTCTGATGCCAAATTGTTTCATATATTAGACAAATAAAGAGTAACAATCAAAGAGGCAGAAGAAGGATGTTTTGGAACGAATGATGAATCTGTAGAATACTGAGAATCTCTACACACATCTAATTATATTAATGCATATGGTATAAAGACAAAAATACCCCGGGTACACACAGCCATATATACCTTTACAAATACACCTCTTATTCCTAGGTGCCTTTCTTCTGCTGACAAGACTCAAGTTGTAAGCCTCACAGGCCTTTTAAAGAATTGGATCATGGTGATATCAAACACTTAGGAGTTTTTTGTGGTTTCTAGGATCCATTGGCTTATTGTGTTTGTTTCCACTTTTTGTAGGCATAAGAAATTTTCTGCTAGCCCTTCCTGAACTTGCTTTGATACCAAACTTAGACTGACCAAGAGTTTGTACTGTTCAAGAACTATGTCTCATAGAGAAATTACAGCTGGAAGCAACCTGATTAAAAACCAATAATTTGAGATGGAAGCTAAACATATAGCTTAGGAGATTCACCTTTAGAGTTCAGAAAAAGTGGCATAAAATTAAAAAAGAAAAAGAAAAAAAAGAAAAGGAAGTCTTAAAAAACTACCACTCGCGTTTGCATTATTCAAATCATACTAATAATTGCAAAGTTCTTAAAATTTCTACACTAATCCTATAACAACTCAAGGTCCCGGTTGGACATATTAGCTAAGAATCCTTTTGCAATTTAAAGTATCCTAATTACTCCTAATAATTCCAAAATTAAATTGTCAAATAAGACCTAAGAGTTTCTAGAAATTAGTACTCACAATACAACACAAGCTAATCTTATTTTGTCCGTTATTGTTATGATCCTTAGGATTAGCATGATTTGGGAAATTTGATTGGATTAGGAAATTTTGATAAATTAGTTAACTTAATATCTAAAAAGGTTCTTTCATTTGTTGATATATTCATTGATTGTAGATGCTATATTGCCTTTAGAGCAAGGGATGAATTAAACTTTTTTTTTTTGGTTTCATTAAGGTTGTTTTAGATGGAAGATCTCCCACCCAAGGGACAGTTTGGCCTCCTCAAAGTGGACTCTCTTATTTATCGAAAGAAAACAAAAAACAAAGTGGACTCTTCTTCCTATTTTCTCCTATTTTTATTTTCTTTTTATATCATGATTCCCATGATAATCCACTTAATTATCTTTGTATTACATAATCTTATGGTTGTAGGAAAGCTAATTGAGTAAGTTTCCTGATTGGTCAAAAACAAGCGAATTAGACACTTTTCGACCCTTTAAAAACTGGCTGTAAATTAAGTTAAGAGATTAATTCTTTTTCTTGCCTTTCTAACTAATGGTTCTGATCCCATGTATCATAGGCTTCATACACGTGCTTCTGTCTCTATTGAACTCCAAAATCCAATTTCTTTTTAAATTTTGCTAAGCCATGAGTCACTTTGTCTTATGTACTGTCAAAGTTATCATAGGCTCATAGCAGCCAAGAGAATCAGTCAATGGAGTCAAAGATGATATGAGGCTGTGTAATCTTCAAGCACCCATATACATTGCCGTTAGTGATCTTCCTGTAGCTGTCCATGCATTGCCACCTTTTCCATTACCATTAGTATTTCCTCCATAGTTTTAACTTAAATGTATTTCATAATGACCTTGTAGTCCAAATTCGATAAGCCTGTAAGCTTCAAAATTTATATGTTTTTTCTGACATTTTTCCTGAATTGTAGTTATATTTTATCATATGCATTGATTCACATGCCTATCATATTTTATTATATCTGTTGAGGGAATTGCTGTGTTCTTTTTTCATATAACAATTAGAGCTCTGATCATTTTGAAATGACGAGAACGGAAAAAAAGAAAATATTGCTTCTGGAGTGTAGGCCATGATCCCACTTGTATTTTAGCTTATTTACATTCTCATTTTTCCTTGAAATCTCTTTTTCATCTATTCATGGACTCTTGATTTTTTAATTTTTATTTTTCTTTTCTTTTGTGATCCATGAGAAATAAAATTGTTATGATGAAAGGTAAAATGAGGGAGATAAAAATGAAAATTTTCTTTCGTTTTCTTTATAACAAGAAAAAGATACAACAAATGTTCTTGCATTATTTTATTAATCAATTATAAATTCAGATTTATAATGTACTAGCTAGAATATCTTCTCGTTTAATAGTGTTGTTAGCTTTGTTGGTTTTGGTTATGGAAATTAGCACACTTGTTCCTGATTGATTTTGGAATTCATCAGTGCGGAAACAGGCAGTGGAAGTTCTGCTCGAAAGAAATTGCTCATTATAAATCTCATACGTTCTTGTCGGGAGAAGGAAATTAAGTTCCTTGTTCGAACTTTGGTAAGATTCTGCCAAATATTTTTGGTTCTAGATCTGGTCATATATGAATTTTTGAATATTCATCCAAAAATCATTTTCCTATCTTGATAATTATGCCACATTGTCCAAAGTAGTGATCAAGCCTTAGAGTTGGCTACTGATGGAACTGGTTTGCTAGAGTACTTGGGTCTATAAAGATTTCGATTGACATAGTATATTTGTCTATCAATATCGAGGAGATGGGGTGGTATTATGCATACTTTTGAGTTTTGAATAGAGATTATTTCTTTTTGTTGAATTTGGATTTCTTATCGAGAATTAAAGGATTTGAGTTATGTTTGAGTATGATTTATCTTTGAGTAAGAGATTTCCTTGTGGGAAGCCTCTCTTTTATTGGTGGTCCAACGAGCCTTCAACCAAGAAGCTCTTCAAGTTCTTATACTGGTTTGATTCTAGCTTGAAAGCCTTTGATTGCATTCTTTGTTAAAGATATTTGAAGGTATTTACCCTAAAAAACAAATTTTTTTTGGAGGAAGTACTAAACTAATAATATATCAAATCGAAGCGCTTTCTTGTTCTTTATTTGAATCTTTCTTGTTTCTGTTGGAGATCATATATGTAGCAGTTCTTGATTGTAATTTTTTTTTTCAGTATTTGTATTTCTCTTGTGGCGCGGGTTCAAGTCACGGAAACAGCCTCTCCAGAAATGGTGGTAAGGCTGCGTACATCTTGCCCTCCCCAGAC
>JAOXJP010234620.1:0-10135 GCA_025762735.1 Platanus orientalis
ATTAATAGTTGAACTATCATAATTGGTCCCTTACTTGTTTTAACCTTTGGGGTTGGACTGTCTTTTTCTTGTTATGTTCTATTGATTCCAACTAGCTTGTAATACTGATTTTCAGAATCTGAAGTAGGGTATTGTATATGTGATTGATAAAATTTGTTTTGAATACTTTATGGATTCTATAACTGTGGGATGTGACAGATTGAGTCATAACTGATTACTTATTTGATACTTGATATGAACATGAGAGAGAGTAAGAATCTAGGTTATCCCTTATTATTAATTTGAGCAATTTCCCCCTATCTCGACATGTACTCATTCCCCAATGCATCCTTAAGTAGTGCTGTTAACCAGCCCTTTATTGACTCAACTTAACCTTAAAAAAAAAATTAAAAAAATAAAATTACAAGAGGGAATCCCATAACTCAATACCCAAACTACCGTTGATGTCCAGCTAATAGGCTCTTGATTCCTTCTTTCTCTTCTTGTTGGGTAGAGATGGGCCGCTATCAACCAATGAGCTGCTTATTGAATCTCCATCAATGAGCTTAAGCCCAGAGTTCTTTCTTTTCAGAAGTTAGAAAAAATAAGACCAAGACCACTAAGTAGAACTTTTATTCTTCCTATTTTCAGACATGAAATTAAGGGGAAAAGACTGCAGAACTATTATGCTAAATGTTGCATGCTAGTCACAAAGTAGACAAATAGATATAACTAGTCTCAACACACACTAGTCAAGGCGGTATAAGGCTCAGACCAGTCCTTTTAACCAACAAGGTGCTTCTATGCAATAGCTGTGGCGTTTTGGAGTACAGGAAGATCTTTGAAGAAGAATTCTAACAGTCAAGTATGGAACATCAAATGCATGGGAATGCAAAGAATTGGTTATTCGCATGGCAGAAGACTGTGGAAGGAGATAATGAAAAAATTAGGATACTTTAGAAAGGGAATTGGGATGAGAGTTGGAAATGGTAGGACACTTTTTTGGGAGGATAGCTGGTGCCGTCATACTCCTCCCCAGTAGCTTGATTTCCCAGGATTTTATAGGATTGCAGAGAACAAGAGAGGAACAATGGCAGACTATATGGGAAAACATCCAGGGCTGGTAGTGTGGCAGTCTCTTCTAAGAAGGGGCGTTGAATGACTGGGAGATTTCGCCCCTTATCAAGCTGCTGGACAGGGTTGGAAGGTGCTAAACTGGACTGGATGAGGAGGACAACAGAGATACCAAGTCCTGCATTAGAAGCAAACATTCCATGAAAGGAGACTTAGTTCAAGGCAATCCCTTCAACAGTTCATTTTTTTCCAATGGGCTGCCGTTTTGGGTAAAGTTATGACTGTGGACAACTTATCAAGAAGAGTCTTATATCCTCCAAATATTTGCCTCTTGTGCTATGGCAATGAGTTATCTATCTCACTTGCAGATTCATTGTCCCTGTATAATGGAGGATTGGACAGGCTATAATTAATGAGCTTGGACAAAGCTCGTTAGGACCTTCAAACCTGAAGGACCTACTGTGGGGATGGAAGACCAGGGGTCTATCTGAGATAGAGAAGCAGCTGTGGAGTATAGTACCAGCAGTCATATGTTGGTCTATATGGATAGAAAGAAATAATCAAGTTTTCAATAAGTACGTGTGATGCAGGATGCATGTACATTCATGTGCAATTAGATATCTCAGGGATTATATGTAGCAATAGGAATATATAAACTAGATTCCTACTCTCAATCAAACACACTCAAGTCCGATTAGAATAAGAAGATAATTAAACTACTCTAGGATGCTTTAAAACAGAACCAATTTAAAGAAGTAAAACAAAATCAGATTTAATGCAAGTGATTACTAACTAACATGTAGACATAAGAAATAAGCAAACAATCAATGTTAAAGTACCTAAATAAAATAAAGTCCTGTTTCAGAACAAGAAGTGCTTAAAACAGCAATCAGAAGTGGGGATTCAAACCAGTGTTGATGAGAATCAGTTTGGGGCAAATATTAGGTTTTGGGTATAGCAGAGTGGGTTCAGGGATTGGACTGAAATCAGGTTAACAGTGTGGTTATTTACGGTTCAGATATAGGACAAGACAGCAGGGTCTATAGGGCACACCTTCTGGTTTCCAAGTGGGTAAACAAAAGTTTCTTGGTAATCAGTAAGGGACTGTACAACAGTTTCTAACTAGGACTCCAGTGGTGATGATTACAGATCCAGAAACAGAGATATAAGACAGGACTTAGGGTAGAAATTCCAAGACTGCTTTAACAGGTTTTAATGGGTAAAAAGGCTATTGGTTCAGGGACAACAGAAGGGGATAACAGCGACTATAAGCTGATGTTAATCAGTGACTGATTTCTGGAATTTATGGAACACAAAACAGGGACTGAAAAGGCAGTTATTAGGGTAATATGTCTGGGACTAAAATCAGATCAAGTTAGAGTCTGACTTTAGAAAATAATAACCTGGGAATTTAGGGATGTGCAGCCGCAGGATATATATATATATATGGGCTTGGGTTTGAAATATCAAGTTGAAATCAAGGAGAGGATCAAAGAGCAACCTGAATTTAATTAGGGATTTAATTCCCTAGGCTGTCGCAAGCCTGATACTTGGGAAAATACTGGATTTACCCCACAAATTGGGGAGAATAGTTCAATGGTGGCTGCTGCAAGGAAGAAACAATATGGGGGTTTAATTTTCAAGGGTGGCTGCCACAAGGAAGAAACAATATGGGGAAGGTCTCTACAGATGCTGCAGGGTGAGTAAGATAATGGATTCGGGTTTACTTGAAGGGATCAAGGTTGGGAACAAAGAAAAAGGTGGCCGCAGGTTTAGGGGAATGATTAAGTGGGTCTAGGTGAGGGAAGACAGTGGGGAAGGTGAGAGAACTCTGATTTCAGGGTTGGGGAATTCAAGAACTTGATCAAGAATGATTCTTGAGGTTGATTTCCTGGTTTCTTTAATGGTGGAATATGAAAACAGCAAGTAAAAGATGAAATAACAAAATAAAGAAGAAGAAAAGGGAAATAACTTGAATTTTCAGAGAATTACCTCTTCAATGTCAAGGATTCTTGGATTCCACCGAGTTAAACAAACCCTAGAAATCCACCTTAGGGAAACTACTCATGTTTTTGCTGCACACAAGGTAGAAGACAACTTCCAAAGAAGAAGAATAGCTTCAACTGTAGGTACTAGAAGAATAAAACTTCTATTGAATGTCGCATGGAAAAAAAAAACAATAAGGGTTTGGCTCTTATATAGTCCACGACCACACCTATGAATCCTACGTGGAACTCAACTACTATTCCCTATTACACTTGAATCCTAACATTACACTTGAATCCTAACCAAACTTTTATTTGCAACTAAGGACTCCTAATGTAAAAATAACTACTTAATGTTGTTGAAATAAAAACTAAATCCTAAAGACACATGGACTCACAAAATAAACTAATCAAAACTAGTAAACTGCTCCCACCAAACAGTCAAACACAACCCCATAAAATCATCATACATATGCTCCAAAATGCTCCAGCCCTGGGGCTATGTGGGATCCACTCATGGGTCTACTCAAACCATATCGTGAGGGGACCTCTCCTCCTACGCTGGTACGCTTTAATGTTGCCACGTGTCCTGATGTCTTCATCAATGTTGAGCTAGCATATAAAGTTCTAAGTAAAGCGAAAGAAAGGATCTACTCACGGTTCCCTCGGTGTAAAGATTGTGGAGGATTAACTTGGCTAAACTTAATAATGGAGTGGAAAAACAACATAAGGATAGAGGGTGGGGAAAGGCTTTTGGTTTGGGCCTTCAAACTATCCCATTTGGCTTATGCTCTTTTTGAGGTTTTGATTAGGGGTGCGGGGGCTTCTTATCTGGGTTTTTTTTGTAAATCTGCACAGCCTTTATGTGGTCTAGTAGGTTGTCTTTTCAGTGGCGGCACAATATTCTCTTATTGATGCAGGACTAAGATTCTTTAGTGGTTTTAGGTGGAATGTGCTAGGAAACAATAAAATCAAACAAGAATTAAGAAAGAATAGGGAAAATGGAATTACCTAGGCATCCACCTAGCTCGCATAAACCCCATGGGGGAAACCACTCCTGGTTTTGGAACTCAACGACACCACAAGCAAGAGAAAACTCCAGCCATGAAAGCGTAGAGAAAGCTTTGCCATCAACTAAAATAATTCATCATTAAGTGCTTTAACGTGTGGATGGGTTTAATATACCCTCCACTCAAAATAATTACAGAATCCACTCCAAAAGTCTTAAAATAGCAACTAACTCCCTACTCAAACTTAAAGAAAATCATAAATAACCCCCTAAATAAAATAAACTCATGAATAAATTCCCTAGACTCCTTTAATTGCAACTAAGACCCTACTCTATTAAATTTTTAATTAAAGACCCCTTACATAGGAACTGTTGCTGAGAATTAAATAAAAGAAAATACATAAACACAAAACAACTCTAAAACAACCCACACGATCACACATGATGTGACCATGCATGGGACTCACCCACACACAATGTGGGGCCCATGTGCAACTCCATTTCCCCATATATATATATATATATATGGCGTATGTGCAAAAAACACTACCATCTTTTTAAAAGAACAATGCTCCAGCAACTTTTCTGGCATCCTACTCCTAATAACACAAAAAAGGATACAGGACCCAAGGATTATGATTATTTCCAATTATATTCCTCTATGTTCTATTTTAGATATATAAAGGACCAAGATGCAAAGTGCATGTACTTCCAGTAGTCATTTAACTCAAAACCGTAACTGCATACTAACCTAAAGAGAAGTTTTGCTTGGCATATAACCTGAGCTTAACAACAAACTCAAGGTAGTGAGCACAACCAATTGATCTATGGGCACAAACCTAAACAGAAATAGACCCTATCTACCTCTAGCAAACTACATCTACCAGCATTCAAGACACAAGTAGGAAATTCGTGACACTGAATGTAACATGACAGACACTTCAAAAAATAATCTCAACAGAGAACTTAACTATAATACAAAAAACCCAAAAACAAAAAATCATGAGCATATAATGCTTGCAACCGTGAATAAATATAAGCATATAATCTACAAAAATCATCAATAAGTTCCATTCTGCGACTAAACCAATCAAATAGATGATTAAGGGAGAAGAAAAAAAAGGTTAGTTTGTACAATGAATAATACTAACCTTCAAGGTCAGCTCATCTAAAGCTGGATAAGCAGCAGTCTCCAGTTCTGTTGTACGTGCACCGAGAAAACTACAAATGGCTTCCAATGCTACTTCGAGTGCCCGAAATTCAAATGGAGACTCTACAATACAATCCCAGCACCATTACAAAATCATAGAGTACAGCAACTTTACATTAATTCAAAAAAAAAAAAAAAAGAACAATTGAAACACAAGACAATTGGTTCTAGAATCTGAAAAAAAAAATGAAAGGCAATATGCTTTCAAGAAATAATCCTTATCCAAAAAGTAGGAGAAACTTTCAGGATCCTTTTTCTTTTTTGGGTCACTAAAATATTCCCAACATCACAATCACAAAAAGAAAACTAAAACCATGACTCAAACAGGCATCATGAAAACCATGGCATACCATCTTCTTTGCCCGCATCAACATCATTCTGTACTTGGCGAATGGCATTGGCAGGGGGCAATCGCCTTCGAAGTTCTTCAACAATGGGAATAACATTATCATCCTGTGGATCTCGAAGCAATACCTATTCCACAAGACAGTACAAATTACTTCTTTTCTTTTTTTCCTTTTTTTGGATAATTCATCAAGCTGGAGACTCAAGCTTGAAATTACTTGAAACTAATAGGGCTTCTTATTTTCCATACCAGGTACTCAAAAATAGGGTGGAAATCCCAATGATAAACATAAAATAAACAGCTCACATCAGAAATAAGTCCTTGAAGTCCAAAATTTAATCTTTTTCAACTAAAGCTCACACAACCAGCAGCATTGAGGTTCCAAGAACAAAGACCAACAAGAAAAGGCCAATGTGAGAGGAAATAAATTTTACCTCTTCTGTAGTTATTATTGCTTTGATATGCTGAATAGCAAATGCAAAAACAAGTAAACCAAAATTAAAACAAAATTAGCGACAATAATGCATAAAAACCAGTGGAAACCGAACAAAAACGAGATGGAAAACAAAACTCACCTCCAAATTAAGAACAATAGCCCTTTCTCGACCTAATATAGTCGAAGGATAAGATAACAGAGGATCGAGAATCCGAAGATCTCTAGCGTGAATCTGAACCCGGTGCATGATAGCATACTTGTCGAAATCTAAGACTGTGCCCTCTCCAGTGCAATCCAGCAAAATCCAGCTTCTTGAGGCGACTGTTTTCTTCTTCGGAGCCGCTTGCGGATCCGCAGGAACGATGTGTACCTCTCGAACCATTTGTAACCATCCCAAATCACATCCACAAAAAAGGAAAACCTTTGTAGAAATTCGCAAACAGTTTCAGAAGCAAGAAAATCCCAATGAACTTCCGCCAGGGCTTTTGAAGATAATGGTTTCCAGAATCAATCGATTACATTACTCCATCAATCGAGAATCTGATACCATAAAGCACTCAGACAGAAAAAGATTCTTGCATGGACTAGACAACCTGTTTCTGGTGTAGATAAATTAGGGTTTCTGATTTACAAACGAAAAATACAGAAATCGCCATTAATGGAATATCCGGAGCTCGGGGATAGCCGGATAGCTAGTTGGCAACATGGCTTATGGCCGGGAAATCAGAAACCAAGAATTTAACGATACTTTAAAACCGAACCGGAATTTGGCCAAATAGGGTCGAGTCGAACCCATCCGATCTGTTTCACCAATATTTTGACTTTTGGCCAATTAAAAAAAAGCTTCTCTTGCAAGTCAAAACGTCACGCTTTTTTGGGGGTGGTATAAATAGTTTTGGGGCGTGATCAACTGCAGCAAAATTTGCTGCAGCTTTTGATAACATGCACAAAAAGCTTGGTTATTTTGTTTTAGTATAATGTTTTTGTGTCTTTTATCATTGGGTTTTGTCTTTTTTTTGTGATTTTGTTGTTCATGCTACTAAAAGCTACAGAAAAACTTGCTGTTGATCATTTAGCCAAAAATTGAATATATACGGCGAACAATCAGCTGCAGGAAATTTTACGGTAACTAACACCAATTCCAAAATCACATCACACCCCTGAACTAATAGGTGGCGAATGGTATTAGTGGCAGCCACGTCAGCACTAAAAAAGTGAATTACACTTTCTGGAGGGTGTTGGTGCTTATCACTTTTTGGCACTGATGTGTTAGCCCCTAACTCCATTCACACTTATTCATAGATGGATTGTTCGTACCTAATTCTTTGGACAGTTTGCAGTATGCATAACACACTGGCCACACAATTTTGGGAGTTGTAATCTATGAATCATTGTGGAAGCTTTATCTATCAACACAAGTTGATAACTGATGTTTACAGAGGGTAAAAGCATTAAAACATGTGTTTAAACCATATGGTGTTTTGACACTTTTATCCTACAAATATCACTTGTCAACCCATGGTGATAGATACAGGCTTCTGCTATGGGTTTCCACTATAAAGGATCTTGAGTGCAATTTTGGTCATAGAATATCGTTTTCCTATTCGGTATGAGGGTTTAAGTCACTAATGGATTAATAGGTCTTTTATCTTTGGGACTATTAAGTTGATGGTTGTTTCTGTCGTAATAATTGGAATTAATTTTATGCCACCTGCATTTCCCATTCAAACTTGGAAACAAATATTCTACGATAAAAAAAAGTGTTTGTCTCCGCGATCATGCATGCAATAGGTTGACATGTGTATTTGGGGGGTTTAAAAGAAAAGGTGCTCAATTAAAAGAGTAGGTATCCATAAAGAGACACCAAATTCAAAAACACATCATGTGTCAATCCGTGAGATGTTTACATGAGCTCAAAAACACTTTTTGTTCACAGGAAATCGTTTTCCTTAAAACTTTTATTGTCGAGAGAGAAAGAACAAGAATTTGGCTAATAAACCTTGGCTGGCCCAGATCAGCTACTATTACAATTGGATTGGACCAACATACGTGGAGTTGGTGTTTCGGCCAGACTATAAACCGTTGGGTTTTCTCATAATAATGGATTTCCATCAAAGGAACCAAAAAATTGAAAAAACAAAACGACAAAAAAGGAGGGAGAAGGACTTAGGACAGGTAATCAAATTACAGTCAAAGCTAAGTAAGCCGACCCAACCTAACCCTTAAATATATAATTGTTCGTTAAATCCCCACCTAATCCACCCTACACTATATAATACCATATAACAAACTTTAGATAGAACTTATAACGGGCCTCCAAAAACAAGTAATTTCTTGTGGATCTTTAGCCCATTTTTAGGTTCATTAAATTTTTTATTGGTTGGAACTTTTAGTTATCTCAGCACATTCTATTGTATCTTTATTGTTTTTATTTGCTTACATCAACCTTTAAACGGCATGTCACTGTATACTAAGGTGTCGTTGTCACGAGCCCTAGTAGCTCAGCCCTTTTTTATCAGCTGGGATTTCGTGTCCCCTTAAAAACTGTCTACAGCCCACCCTGCATCAGGGGCGGGCACTTCAGCACTGGAAAAGTGATTTACACTTTTTTTTTTTTGGGAGGGGGGTGATTATCACTTTTTGGCGCAGATATGTCTGCCCCTAATGCATGGCAGACCTTAGGCGCTATTTAAGGGATCGTACCAAATCCTCAAGGCCTTTTTATTCTTTGCCAGCTCCAACCAAATTCTAAACCAGGCCAGGTTTGAATTAATCATTCTCAGAATTGATCCAAACTTGGCCCAATCCAGCTGTAAAATAAATAAAGAAGAAACCCAGCCCATCCACCTGGATTCAGAATTGCCCTAATGAAATTCGTACTGATGCATCAGAATGGTGTCAGGGGATACACATCAGCACTGAAAAGTGATAAGTGTCCCCCCAAAAAGTGTAAGTCGCTTTTTGGAACTGATGCATCAGCCCCTTGGTGATGTTTGAATGCATCAATACAAACTTCATTCGTATATATTCCAAGCCCAAAACTAGTATGGTGCAGCTCAAATCCAAACCAGACTGGGTTCAAGAGCTCCCTGGTATGAGCGGTTGGTTGGTAACGTGGATCCATCATCCGTGACACCTCATGAACTGGGCAGCAGGGAAGGAGGCAACAGAGTATTCGGATTTAACCTCAAAGTAACAGCCCACCAAAATTAACAAAAACGTCAAGATCTCCTAAGTGACATTAAAGGGTTAGCACAAGGGCCGGTGAAAGATGACTAAGGACTGATAAAAGGCTCCAAACAAAATGTCTGTATCACCAAGTTGTGGTGATGCAAGTGACATATTTTATGTTTGGGAACAAATGTTCTGTTCAGGGTTTTGTACGTCCTATCGTGTTCTCTCACCACAGGCTGACATGTGATTGGTTTTCGAATTTGGTGCCTCTTTTAAATGGGATGAAATCACCTGCAACAGGGATAAATGAGCTGATATTTTACAACATGAAACATGGGAGGTGGGACACATGAAAAAATTGGTTCATTTATTCTGTCGCAGGTGATGCAAACCCCTTTTAGATTGGGAGCAAATGTTCATTTGAACACTTTTTTATAGTTTTAATCCTGTACACCTCATTTTTATGGAAATCCTGGACAAAATATTTGTTTTCTTTTTTATTATTATTGTTTTTTAAAAGTAAACACGAACCTAGGTCTGTGGTTAATTATATTTTATTTTATTTTAAGAGTAGGTGGAGTGGGAACATAAAAGTATGAACTAAGCAAATATAGATTTTGCTTCCAATGACGTAAGTACTAAGTAGTATGATTTTGGATTAGAGTATTATTATAAATGGTTTAACTAGGATTGGTTCCATCTGGGGGAAGGACAAATTTATTAGTTGTAGGTGTGAGGTTTTTTTATGCACCAAAAAAGCAAAAGGAAAAAAATAATAATTATCTTACTTTTATCCAACGCATTTGTCCCCCCCCCGCCCTCCCCTCCCCATGCGGAACCAAATCTATCAACAACAACAACAACAACAACAAACAGCCTTATCCCAACTATTTGGGGTCGGCTACATGAATCCTGTTACGCC
>JAOXJP010234621.1:0-10135 GCA_025762735.1 Platanus orientalis
CCCCAAAAGAATAGAAGACAGAAATTTGATCTTATATGAGGGACTGGACCTCCAACTCCTTATGAAAACTAATTTTATTTCAGCTTCCCAGAAAATGATCATTACATAGCTTTATATAAACTTAACAGCTCTAAATCCTTCCTACCAAAAAAAAAAAAAACAAAACCACCAGCTCTAAATCCTTCTAATTCAAATAATATCCACGAAAAGAAAATATTAAAAAGAAAAAGAAACCAATCCTAGGTAGTCAAAGAACTATGGAAAGAAAATAACAATAGAAAAAAAAATTTAGAAAATATTTTCCACGTCAGAATTGGCAGTCCTAACTTCACATGGAAAAAGGATAATAGGGTTGTGAGTGTGGTTTGTGCATTATTGAAGGCTGGTTTTGATCTTGGTTAAGAAATTGTTGCATCCTCTCTCTCAACTTTACAAAACCTTGATCTAGCTCTCTCTTTTGAGCGATTTTGGTTTGTGTTATTCCCTCATTGTCGATCTTTGTGAAGGGTTCAATGCCTATTGTACATAAATTGATTCCTATAGAAGTCTTGAAAAACCACTGTATGTGGGTTGACTATTCTCAGAACGTAGGCTATCGAGTGGACTGCCTAGTGCGGTTTCTCTAGCACACTTCATCACAACCTCTAACCATTGCTTTAAAACAAGACATACAAAGGTCAAGTTTTGATACCGAAAGTGAATTGTGTTGGCCACTCCAAGAACACTAAAAATTGGGTGAGAATGAATCTTGTGAGAACTGTGAAAACGGCATCAGGGTACGGACACATCAGCTCAAAAAAGTGATTATGTGACCCCCAAAAAGTGCACATCACTTTTCAGTACTGATGCGTCAGCCCCTCTGGTGCCGTTTTCACGGTTCTCACGAGATTCGTTCTCACATAATCCAAGCCCATAAAAATGACATGGTTCAAAAGCGTATAAAATGCAAAAACCAGCCAGTTAGATGCAGTCTTTGGTATACTCCACTTGTGAGGAACCAAATAGATGTTTGGAACAATTCTAACCAGATTTATCAGCCTGATTCAGTCCAATTTTCAAAACTACAAATATTGTTTATGTGAATGGTAAAATCTTGATACACAGTCAATTGGACTAGACATTCTCTTCTTGCTGATCTAGTCTAACCAGGGATGGTGACTAACTTGAGTTGGAAACTTTTTCTTGTGATCCTCGCATTGGTGTGGTACTTGTCAAATGTCCTCCAACGATCAAGTAAGAACGGTTTTTGTAGAAAGAGGTAATTGACTTGTTCAATGTACCTGAAGAATGGATGTCATTCCTCCTTTACAGGGTTTCGTAGGTCTTTATCCCTTGTTTATGGGATTTACATCTTAACTATTTTGGGGTTTTCCCCTCAGATCGCGGGAGGTTAGGATCTGATCTTATTGGCTCCCTTTGCTATGTTCTCCATAAAATATTTAGATAGGTTTTCTAGATAAGTTTCTGAAGCAAATCTGATTAGGATAAGGATTCCAACATTGAAAACAAGCTCGTTATGCTTTTGAGCAAAGAATATCATGTGTTTAAGTGTTCAACGTATCTTTGCATGTTTCTAATGTGTATGAATGTCATTGGAAGATGATTTTATTGTGCATAGGATCTGGGCTGGTATTCCTTGGTCCGAATGAGGTTTGAATCAGGTTTGAATTAACTTAGGTAGATGTTGCCATGTGTCTCTCTACGAGTGGTGAGAGTTTTTTGCCCTCTAGAGTTTATAGATCTGGTCCCCAAATTAACCCAATGATCTAAGTTTAGGATTAAACTTACATTATTAGGGAAGAAAAACAAAAAACAAAAAACAAAAAATATAATAAAAAAAAAGAAATGGGAGCTGTTACTCGCATTGATAAAATTTCTAACCTCCCCTCATCCTCATTTTTTTTTCTTTTATACCATTTCCTTTAATCCTTCTCCTACCTCAAATACCACTCCACTTTGTCTTCCACTCCCACTCCCACCTGTGATCACTCTGGCAGCTCCTCTCTCTCTCTCTCCCTCTCCTTCATCTTTTTTTTTTTTTTGACAACGATGACCTGTTTGGACTCATAGGCTTGAACGGGGTCCCTCTATTTGGACTTATAGGCCGAACGAGGTCCCTCCGTTTTGAAGTTCCGAACAGAGGGACTTCATTTGGAACTTCTGAACGGAAAGACCTCGTTCGGCCTGCAAGTTTGAACGGAGAGGCTTCGTTTAGGCCTGTGATTCCAAATAGGTTGCTAGGGAGAAAAACAGAAGAAGAAGAAGAAGAGAAGGAGAGGGAAATTGAGGGAGAGAGAAAAAGGAAGAGGGAGAGAGAGAGAGGAAGAGAGAGGTGGTGCGGGAGATTGAGAGGGAGGGAGAAAGAGAGAGAGAGAGGAAGGGGGTGGTGGTTTGTGGGAGGGGAAGGGTATTTTAGGTAAGGGAGGGAGTTATGGAAGGGGTATAAAAAGAAAAAAAAGTGAGGTGGGTTTAAAAATTTGTGTGGTGTAAATAGAAGCACCTAAAGAAAAAGACCCTTTTATGTTCTGGTGGCATTTGTGTAAATAACTTTCAAACGAGCACCTAATGAATTCTCTCTCACTCTCTCTTTCTCTCTCTCTCTCATAGCATGCAACATCGGGAAAAGCCGTTTTAAAAACTGCTCTTTCCCCATTCGAAGAGAGCGGGAACGCTGAAGAACAGGGGAAGAACACAAAAGCCTCACAGATTCTTCAATGGCGAACGTCGATTTTGACTCTCCGACCATCCGCCGGATCTGGCGGAGCCACCTCCTAATTCTCCGGAACCGCCATTTCAGCTTCCTCTCTCCGTACTTCCGGTTGCATTCTCTCCGGCTCATCACCGTATAGCCGGTGCATTTCTTCGCCTGCTATATGATTTACATATACGGCAGACAGGGTGAAGCCAGGCAAGGAGTAGATTCAAGCGTATTTTGGAGATCGGAGGACGCGCCATAGTCTTCTTTTGGCCCTCGAGCAGAAAAACCAAGATTTTCCCCTCGTATACTCGTACCCTCTCCAGAAATTGGAATTTCTTATTCTGGGAAATGCGTGTCTTTGTGTTGTCTGCAAAACTGATAATTTGATTTGGGTTGGAAATTTTCGATCTTTTTTTTTAACTATTTAATCTGAATATATATTTTCTGTCTTTTGGTTGAATCTGGAAATTTAGATTTATGCCCTTTTCTTTTTGTTAACTATTTGAGGTCAGTTTGCATTAATGTTCAGATTTCGAGTTTCTGGGTTAGACCCTTTCGTGGTCTGTGGGAGGTTGTGATTTGTGTACTGTTATGTGGTAATTATGCTGCATTGTTTGTAATTTTGGATGGATTTAGGTATTTAATTTTAGTTTCTTGGTTGGAAAAGATGATTAGTAGTGTTTTTCTTGTTGATTTGAATACTTAGTGAGTGTTCTTTTCTTGTAGATTTCCATGTTTTTTTCGGCAATTTGTATGGACTTATGGTTTACATGTCAATTTGCATCTAATTTTTAGAAGTTCGAGGGTATTAATTCGAAATTTGTTGAGATTTTTCAGTTCAATTTTTGCTAACCTTTTCTATGTAGAATTTTATGGTTTGTGTAGCTAGGACTTTGTATAGTTTCTTTTTAATAGTAACAACGAATAATTTGTGCATTTTCAAGTACGTGTACACATCAGGTTTGGGGGTCTATGGGTATAACATCTGGAATTTTTTGGAATAGATTTGCATTATTGCCAATTATAGTGCTGCATCCTGTTCCATAATAGTTTTGGATGTTGTAAGGAAGTGTGTGGTCTCAATAGCATTGGTCTTTCCTAAGTTATACTTTTCATGATTAATAAGTTTGATTACTACATTTATAGTGGGGTCCATTAACAGATAGAACTACTTGAGTGCAAAAAAACTGAATTATTGGCCTATGATTTTCATAATGGATTAGAGGAGTATGCTGTTCTAGAGAGTCCTTTAAATTCTATTTCTGACTAAATCTGATATACCTGAAGTTATAACAAGGTTCCCGTTTGTTTTGTTTTCTGTTCTTTTCTATGTTTCTACTTCATGCCCATAACAATAATTTAATGTTTTGTACTTTTGGTTTCATTTTTGTTTTAAATGTAGATTGGTGAATCTTTTTTTTTTGTTGGGTACTATATTATTTCGTTTCTTCGTCTTACAACTTTCTTATTACTACTATTCATTTTTTGGTTGGTTTATCTGATAAAATTATTCTCAGGAAAGCTTCATATTTCAATGTATTTTTGAATCTGCTTAGGATCGCAATTATAAATTCTTTGGCTTTTCTTTTTTATATGTTGAACCATTTCCACTTTTTATACTTCTAGGTTTCTCATTTTTATTGATCTCTTGTGCCTGGTTATGGGGATGGAAGTGGAACTGCATTTACTGATTCGGTGATTCTTTGCTGCATTTTTTGGTTGGTTTATATGATAAAATTATTCTCAGGAAAGCTTTGTATTTCAATGTAACTTTGTATCGGCTTAGGATTGCAACTATAAATTCTTTGGCTTTTCTTTTTTACATGTTGAACCATTTCCACCTTTTATACTTCTAGGTTTTTCATTCTTATTGATCTCTTGTGCCTGGTTGTGGGGAGGGAACTGCATTTAGTGATTCGGTGATTCTTTGCTTCATGAAGGTGGTTACTCTTGTTATATGGGAAGTATTGAAAGTATTTTTATTGCACAGTTGAGGTACCATGATTGGTTTTGAGAGATCATTTTGGCTCGTCAAGTTTTATCTTACTTGTAGAAAGTAGTCTGGATGGAACTCGTGCTCCCCTTTATCTGCTAATAACATAAAAGTTTATGTAAGATAAAGAGGAATAAACAAATAAAGAGAAAATCTCTAAGGAGTTATTTATCCAAAAAAAAAAATCTCTAAGGAGTTAAAGAATTACATTGTGATTAGGACACCATGATCAAGAGAGAGAGAGAGAGAGAGAGAGAGAGAGAGAGAGAGAGATTGATAGACTTGGAGTTTCTTTATGTTTTAGTTTAGTTGTTTTATTTATTTTACACTTAGTTATGTCTCTTGCAATGGGAAAACATAAAATTTTGACGGTATTCTAGTTTTTTGTTGGCTGTTAGGATATTTTTTATATTTATTTTAGTTAGAGGGTAGTTTAGATACATGTGGGAGTTACATAGGGGTATAATGGATAGGATACCCTATTTTTGTATTTACCCTAGTTGTGGGAAACTCCTTATAGAGCCCTTATAGAGCCCATGACTTGGACTTTGGAGTTATGCAATACAATAATTACTTTGACTTTGAAACTTCCTCTTCTTCTTCATCTTGTTGTGAGAGCTTGAAGATCAAAACCCTGGAATGAGAATAGGCCCCTACCTAGTTTAACGCTAGTAGTGGAGGCCACTCTCTCCCCTTGGGTTAAAGGTCTTCTTTTTCTTCTCTTTTCATTTTTCTAATTTTTTTTTTCAGAATTTATTATTGCTGAAATAGGGTATTTTTGCACAAAATTTATCACCGTACCCTCAATATGAAGACTTTGTTAGGGCTACCACCTCCAGGACCTTCCTTGGGGCTGGACGATCACCCCGATACACACTAGACATCACAGTTTGTTGATTTGAAGTAGATGCTAGAAGCATTACAACTGGCAGGCATGAATACACTGTAAGACCTACTTGGAGAAGATTTGATCCCAATGTCACACTAGCAAAAATATTACTGTTTTGGCTTCTCTTGGGAGTCCTACATACTTAGACAATCCAGTATCACACAAATCCCTACAAAAAAAAAAAAAAAAAAATCAGTTTTGAAGGGGGCCCACCTGGTTTATTCACCATCAGGCGTTAGAAGAGGCTGTGGAGCAGCATGGAGGAGAGCAACTACTAATCATTCACATCCAAAGCTTTAATCAATTAGAATTCTCTAAGGTGTTCCAGACACCTAGGCGACACTACTGGTAGCAACCTTCCCCTGAAACTTTTCTTCAATACTTGAATATAAGCCTGGCTCTTATAGGCTAGCAGTTGCAGCACCCCTTGTTCTGAGCACTAGAAATTTCGAATTCTGCTATGGGTTGTTTCTAGCTTCTCAGGTTGATCCTCTTTATGGACAATGTATATTAAAGACTGTTAGGAGATGTTCCTCTGTGAATCAGGTGATACCATTCATTGAAACCTCTTTTGATTCCTCCGTTGAATCTCTATATGAGTTGTGACTGGGTGCATGTTGTGGCATAGTTTTGGGTATTGGTTGTTTAAAATTCCTGAGTATATTTTGTGTCCAATCCCTTTGTTTTGAATCCTAATCCAATCCCCTACATGTTCTAATTATTTCCCAAGCAAGAACCCATGTCTTTTACTAAATTTCCTTTGTTATTCCCATGTTTAGACACTTTTGACCCACAATTTTAGCAACAGATTTTCTGGAAAGCACCCTGTTGTTCTCATTCCCTAATTTAGTTTGATAATCTAAAATATTTACTTAGGTCTCTTAATTGTTTATTGTTTTGTAAACCATAATTCCTCTAATGCATGGCAAATCTACCTAATGAACTACTTGAATTAGCGTAAAGAATTGTGTTAGTAGGAATCTAGTTTATTTCTCTTTATTACTTTAGCAATTTTATTCTTATTTCCTGTGCACACTCACTACCCTACCTACATGCTGCATCACACTGCCAACTCTTTCTGCATACAAATCAGCCCAATTAACCCCTTCCCAAAGCATCAACTAACCTCGTGATGCTAGAGAATGGGATAAGAAAATCCAAGGCAGAGGCCCTCGTTTGGTTGATGACTTGTGAAACCCTCCAAGAATATTTCTTCCTCCTGTTCTCCAAAACAACCTACTTGAACCCCCCCTTGTATGATAATGTCTTGTAAACTCAAGACTTTACCTTTAATCAAACCTTAAAGAGGAGATGAAGCTTAATCTTCATTTGAATCACTCTCTCAAATTGTCCCTGAGTATGATCCTCCCCTCATTAGACTCCAATACTAGAGGGATTAGGGTTCCAAAGTGAGAATTAATTAAAATTCAGCTTGCTGGAATTCTGTATAGGTGGACTCCAAAAAGTATGCACAACCGGAGGAAAAACAAGAGAAATAAGCAACCACCCTCCATTCCCTAATGATATCATGACAATAACTCCCTCTAAAAGGGTCAGAGATGTTGGACTTAATGAGATACTTTCAGTTTAAACTTGTTAATAACTTTAGAGGTACATGAGAACTTACCTTTGAAGGTTTTCTTATTTCATTCTTCCTAATTCTCTCAATGTAAAACCAATAGGAAGAACTTCCAAATTATATTACACCATTTACCGAAGGGCCTACCGACACAATGAGAAATCCGCTATTGATATCATGAGGAAAAACTAATGAAAGATCCATAATTCTAAGAAGTGACTCCATATATCCCTAGACACTAGTAAAAAATGAACAGATGGTTAATCAGCTCACAATTCTCCTTGCACATCTTACATTGCAATTTTGTTCTTTCTCCTTTTGACTTGTCATAAGGTTTGTATTAAACTTTCCATAAGTTTCCAGCCTACTAGTAGACGTACACACTCTCTTCCTTAGGAATGTACTATGATGCAGCATGCATGTAGGATAGTGAGTTGTGTGCTTAGGAGATAAGAATAAAATTGTTATAGTAATAAAGAAAATAAACAAGATTCCTACTCACAAGTTCACATGCTATTTCAAAGTGGTTCTTTAGACTATATTCATTTGCATGAAGGAAGTTAGAGTTTACAAAATTAATGCACAATTAAAGAGACCTAAGCAAATAGTTCAGATTTATTAGGCTAGACTAGAGATTGTAAATAACAGGGAGCTGTCCAGAAAAACTGTGGATATACTTGTACTAAAGACAAGGTTAAGTATTTAAATAATAAACGAGAATAGCAAACAAGGGTAGAGTTTGTTAAGAAAAGCTTAAGAGCAGGCTTAGGGCATGATTTGGGACTATAATTTGGGTTAAATGTGGAAGTTCAGAAAATTAGGCTATTAGCCCTAAGCAAATACCATAACATTCCATGTCATTACTGCTTGTAAAGAGCAAATTAAGGACCAAAATTTGAAGGACCCAACCTGTTTTGTGTGAAGTGATGATCGAAACAGCCTTGGAAGAAGTAATCAGGTCAAACAATGATTGAACCAGCAGCCTGATAGCTTGATACAAAAATTTCAAATCTCTGATTGTTGAAGATGAAGTACTGCTAGACTGTAATGACCCAACCTTGGCTTTTTATTTTTATTTTTTATGTTGAAGCTTTCGGGTGGGTGGACAATCAGCAGTGGGTTGCCCTGGGGTCTACCAGGCCCTGGAAAAATTCCACAATCAAAGCCCCAATCGTTTGAAGATGGGGATTGATCTCCCAAGTCCCAAGATAACCCACAACCCTGTTTTAACGTCTGTGAGTGCTTATATCAGATAGAACCTGCTCTGAAACTGAGTTTTGATGTATGGTTTTATATGAGGTTGAGTCGTCCCAGGATTCTTAAGAGTTAAGACCTTAGTGAAGTGGCTCTTGCAAGGCTTTCCGTATGTGAGTGCTGTATGTGATCTCGTGGAATCATTCAGGATCAGCAAGTCATGCATGGACAGTACAAAGGTTATAATATCTCTTCCAAATCAGCAAAGTGAGATATGTAGGGTGTATGGTAGTGGTTGTCCAGTTATAAGAAGCCCTTGGAGAAGTGATCTTGATCAACCCTTTGTTATTGAGAAGATTGTGATGTCTTCATGCAACTCTCTCTGGTTTAGCAACCTGGAAATAAGAAAGAAAACATAACAATTGAACAAAAAGAAGGGGAAAAATCTTTAACCTAAGGGGAGGGAGTGACCACCATTAGTGTTAAATTAGGTGGTGGTCTAAACCCATTCTGGGGTTTTAGGGTTCTTCAATCTGTGAAAACAAAGAGGAGGAAGAAGAACCAGTACGTGAGAGACAATTCAAATTTGCTTCCAATATTTCATAAAAAGATACCAAGTCATGAGATGCTTAAATAGACCCCCACGGCTAGGTCATGCATACAAAAATTAGAAAGAGACTTAAAATACCCCCATGTGTAATGTCTCATGTCCAAAACTAACCTCAAACTATAAATAATAACAAAATTACCTCTAAACACCTACTAAAAACAATACTACCCTCACTAACATGTTTCCCCCTCCAACAAGAGACATAAAGTGACATAAAGTAAATAAAGGAACTCTAATGGAACCAAAGCATGGACACATCTCTCATGCGCCTCCTCCGGTAGACCTGGAACTCGCGCCTGGACCCAATGCCCTCATCACACTAGTCTTATTCTGTATAGTGATAGCAGTATGTGTGGCAACCCAAGGTGGCAGGGCATTCATTTTCATGGCAGTTTCTGATTATAATGGAGATGTGCTTCTTTTGCTTTGTTTTGGTTTATTTTTTAGATGGAGAGTGCATGTTTAGGCATGCAACTTCAATTGTAAATTAAGTCTGCAAATTAATATTGTCTATTACTTGCCTATCTTAAAGAAAATAAATAAGAAACATGTCAAGAAAAATGAGATGAAATCTGTCATTAGCTAAAGTTAGTAGGAGGCTAGGAGCACCAACATCTATTCTCTTTTCTGTACAACACTGAACTTATAATGCAGGTAAACAATTAGCAGTCATTAATCCAAAGTAACCGCTCTGTTGATAGGGTTATGATACAACTCGTAAGATATCCCGTACAATCCTCTGTAATCATTCAATAACATATATTTTTAATTAAAAGCTTACTACAAGAGTGAGAATCCTATTTTTCATGGTCACAGAATTCAACGGTATATCTTTGTTGAATTCTGACTGCTAACCATTTACTTGTAACCTTAGTTTGAAATTGTGGAGTTTTTTCAATCTATGCTTAGGAGATTCAAATAGGAGACCTGTAGGCAATGGAGTATTTAAATATTTGACTGCAACTCAATACATTCAGTTCCTACCTAGCAATTGAAGACACTCAGTTCCTACCTAAATCCTATAGGTATTTAAAGAAATGAGCTCTAATGGAGTGAAGTACTTGAGTACAATTTGAGCCACAGATTTTGAAGTTCAACTAGCATTAAGATGGTAAGGAAGGAGACATTACATGATTGGATCCTATTAAGACTGATGTGGGGCAGTCTAGGCT
>JAOXJP010234622.1:0-10134 GCA_025762735.1 Platanus orientalis
GCTCAAGAAAGCTCTAAGCATGCCTTAGGGTAGTTTATTTATGTTATTTAACTAGTTAACGTGCTATTGTGCTACTCAAATTCATGTCGTTACTTTACTTCAATTCGGGTTACACAATGGAGACTGAACTGTCTCCATTGGACCTTATTTTGGACCTCTATCTACTCCTGATTTTTGTTTTATTTTTTTATTTCTCGGAATGAGCCCAAATTTTAACATAAAGTTCCCAAGAGGGAGGTTAAACCATGGTAAGAATTTGGGAAATTTTCGAGCTTGGTAGGGCCTCGAGAGGGTCCCCAAAACAGACCTCAAAAATGTGTGCTTTTGTGACCTAACTTGTTGAATTTATTATTGATTTTCATAGAATTTTATAAATGTGATAATTAGCCAATTTTTGTATATGTTTTTCCTCTGGTATATATCTCCCTCTGGTAGAAATTTTAGAATTTTTCAAAACCCCTAAGGGGTTAAAAATATGAGAAATCCCATTACTGGATTTGCTCCAAATAACTAACGACTGAATTTTATGGAAATAAATTTCAGTCGTTGAACAAGCAAGCATTAAGGACAAATTCAAGCATTGAGATCTTGGACCTACCCCAGTAGGCCTGGTTTTTCCCTAAGCTTTTTACAGGCCAGAATGACCCTCTAAGATTCTAACCTTGTGCTCAAGCACCTTTGTGGCCCTGATTCCTGTGCTTCGGCGTTGGGGTGGATTTCAGGTGTTAAGCCTGTGATTAAAATTATGTTTTTTAAAAATAGTTATGTTCTTTTTAAGACCTAGGGTGTAGGCTATGGACACAAGAAGAACCCACCCCTATGGGGCCCACACATGAGGCCCAAAACCTAAGGTTAGTTGCTGGTTTTCAATACCCAACACCTGAAATTTCCTTAAATTAAAATTCAGGAGTCAGAAATTTAGGCGTTAAATAAAAATTTAGGCGTTAGGCTTATGCCAAATGACCATATTGCCCTATTATGGGGGGCAATCTTTGCCCATGTGAAAGTCCCAATCCCTAGGGTCACATAGCCTGACCCTAGGGAACTTCCTCTACCACATCCACAAGGCCTCACGGTCCTGGGACCCACAGGAATACTTAAAAAACTTAGGTTAAAGTGCTAACCTGTCCAACCTTCAATGCCTAAATTTCAACCTAAATTAAATATAGGCGTTGAAAGATGAGGTGTTAGGATAAAATTTAGGCGTTAAGCCTAAAACACAAAAAATATAGACTTTCCCTTTTTCCCATTTTTTGCATCAGGGTTAATCCCAACCCTAAAGCAATTATTTAAACACTTTGGAGGGGTCCATCACTTATCTAAAAGTCATAAACTCGAGGTCTCCTTCCTGTTAATTAATGACCTATAGTAAATGGTAGGTTTTTGAAATTTTCAGAAGCCAATACTTGGATTTTCCTTAAATTAAATTCAGGTGTTAGAGATAAATTCAAGCATTAAGCTTGAGAAAATTGTAGAAACCAACAACTTCCCTGTTTAATGAGCATGGACTTCAACTTAACATAGATCATGTATGAATGAGAGAAGCTACCCTAAAAAGGTGGATATTTGGGGTGCTTAACACCTTCCTTAAATGCAACTAAACAACTTGCCCTTTATCTTAGGAACTCAAACTGGTTTTAGGAGTTAAAATCATAGACCTTCAGGTCTAGGCTTCCCCCCTTTCCTTTAAAGGGGAGAACCAATGTCCAACTCCATCGGTTAATCCCGAGTTGGTGGCAACTCCCAACAAAGCCTAATCCCCAGGGTTAGCAACCCTCGCACCCCCTGCGCGCTCATGAGACCAACGTGACCCGAAACTCGGGGGCACCACCCCCTGAACCCCAATGTCCACAAGATGGCGACTCCATTGGTGACTTGTTTGATCTTTACATGTATATGCTTCTAAATTATTTTGAACATATGCTTTCAATTGTTTATATGCTTGTCTTTGGAGTTGTTAATAGTGACTCATATGCCTACATTACTTCCATCATGCCTACATGCTTTGGATTAGATTTAGGTCACTCCATTAGTTAGTTAGGATAACACTTACTCAAAATTTCCATGTTTAGGCTAAAAAACATGCTCACTTCAGATTTAGGACAGCTTGAATTAGTTAGTAGGATTCAAATTCCCTTTAAACAACTTGTGTGAATACATGTATGATTTTTTTTTTTGCAAGAAATGAGTCCAAGGACATGACATTGCACCAATACATCTCACTCATTTACCCTATCTAGGTCACTACCCACCAATGGACCGACATTGGATCACCACATAGGATAAGAACAATGTTTTGAGTAGTGGCTGCTACGTCAGTGCGGTCAACCAAGTTACCCAAACCAGTCATCATCCCATGATCCGATCTTTTTTGGGGAGGTGTTTAGACTGGCACACTTGCGTTTTAGAATCTCAAAGAAACATGCATATGTAGTCATTTTTAGGTTAGAGTTGCTTAAGTTACACACAATAGCTTAGAGGTCTAGCTTTAGGATTTGTTTGTCGAATTTTGAATGTTTGCTTGCATGCTTGATTAAAAGGAACCAAGAATTCATGTCCATTTACCAGTTTTATAAAACCTATTTTTTAGATAAGTTAGGCCAGTTTTTATCTTCTTGTCTAATTTTGATTAATCCTCATCCTTTTGGCTTAAAATAAGTAAATGTAAACTCATTTAGATCATGGCACAAATGAAAGGAAACAAACCACTCCATCTCATTAAACATAAACATAATCACATCCATGTTCATCGAAAAAAAAGAAATAAATATAAGTCTTTACAAAGTTGTTTTATAAAAACAAAAAATACATCAATTCCTCTATAATCCCTTCCCTCATCATCCTCCATGGGGGGATTGGCTTCCAAATCAGCCCTCCTTTCCCTAACCTTCTCTCTCCTTACCCCCTGCTTCTTCCTTGGGTCCTGCCTGCTTTAAAGTGAATAGTGTCATCACCACGAGGTAAGTCAGAAGCCTATCCTCAACTCCATTGTGTCCCAAGCTCGTTGGACCACCAGTCTCAACCCCAGGTGTGGCAGGGGTTACCTTCTCATGAAGCTTACCTACCCCTAGGATAGGAATCCTGGCCAGTAGCTATAAAGAATTTCAAACAAACAAAAACAAAAGTAAAAAAGAAAGCAAAAAAAGACAAACAAACACATTAAGTTATTTTGAATTAAATTCATACCTCTTCAACCTCCTTCCTATATCCTTCCTTTAAGGTGGAGGTCTCAATCTGATGAGCCTGGTACTATTCCTCTACTAGGGTAAAGCATCGTGCCAACTTCTGAAGGGCACTCATGAACACCTCCCTCAAAACTTGTAAAAGTACCCCACATCATTAAAAGTTTTAAGTTTAAATTTGTTAAAAATTTGTAAAATAAACCAAGTTAAAACATACTTGGCTCACAGCCTCGGGGGGGACCCACCCTCTAAAACCTCGGCCTTTGGGAAAGGCATCCCTGTTTGCCCTCTTTCAAGGTAAGCTACCAACACCACCTCAGGCAATATGCCCACTAGGTTTAGCTCAACCATGGGATGCCAATGGGACTGCCTAAAGGTCCGCATGTTTGAGTAGCCCACCGCTTAATGTAACTCCATCCCCAGTTAAGGAAGACAGAGGCATCGATGCCTATCTCCCCTTTCCTAGCCTCACCCTCGGTGTTGATCACCTAAGGAGGTGGGTGTGGGACCATAAAATCATCCACCCCTTGCCCACCTAGCGCCAGCACCTCTCCCTGAGGTAAAGGGTTTTCTCGTCGATGGCTATGAGAACCACCATTTGATGAGACCAAGTCCAAACAGTGGCCTGATGGAGTGTAACATCAGCATCCAGGGCCCATCGAGCCCAAGGGTGCCACTTGACCTACACTAAGCACACATAAATTAGAATACATGTTTTCATAAGAAAATAATCAATCAACTTAATCAACCAAGTGAGAAAAATATTAAACTTGTCATTCACCTGAGCAGCAGTCAACAAGTCCAGATTTCTTCTGAAGAGTGAGATAGACTTATGAGTCTTATGCTGGGTCTTCTAGACCTACCACCTCCCCACACAAGGGAAGGGAATTCCTCCTCGCGCTTCCATGTAGGGGCCAGTGATGGGAAGTGCTCATAGCACCACACCTGTAAAAGGGTTAAGTGTTAATCAATATGAAATATATCAACAAAAATAAAAAGAAATAAAATGAAAGAAACTTTAAAGAAAAATATACCTCTTAGAGGAAGTACAACCCCAGAAAGGAGAAAAGGCCTTGCTCGGCCGCCACCTCGCTCATATTGGAGTACATCCACCCGAGGTTGGATCTACACCGACTGTAAGATCCTATGTTGCCCAAGTCCTCAAGTGCCGGCAACAGGTGGAAGTACACCCGATCGCTCTTCCCACAGAAGATTGACTGGGTTGGCATGTAGTGAAGAAATGTCTAGCTGGAGTAGGCTATCTCAACCTTCGAGCTCTCATTTGTTGCCAATACGTACTTCTTCTCAAACCAAGAAGGAAGGGAACCTTTTGTGCCCATGTAGTACTCCACGGGCTATGGTCCTATGTACCTCTCCACTAACTCAGATTTGCTTCATCCATGGTGGAAGGAGGTGTGCCGCTCATGGGAAGCCCTCTCATCATAAAAAGTCAATTGGGGGCATCCCAATCTCCCCCATAAGAAGATGGAAAGTGCGGATCATTGGTGACCACTTCTCTACAAGTTCTATCATTAGAGCCTTGTCCTCTTTAAGTGTAGGAAGGTTGAGGAAAGGCCCAAAGCCCAATGCCCTCACTTGGTCCTGGACCTCTGAGCACATGTACTTCCATAACTCCTTGACCCCGGACCATGACCCATGCCTCTCAACCCTCTCCCTAACCTGTATAAAAAAATATATAAAAACATGTTAAACAATGTCCTAACAAAAAGGGAAGTCAAAGTTAAACAAAAAATAAACGAAAAAAATAGAAGATGTAATTCTAGTCTTAGGCCTAACATTTGAATTTTTACCCAACACCTGATTTTTAAAAGGCTGAAAATTTAGGCATTACACTTGTAATTTAGGGCTATTACCTTCAGGCATTAGAAAAACCCAAAATTCATGAAATTCATTTAAAAAAACCTTTAAAATTTTTCTAAAGTATAAATTGACAAAAAATAATTTGCTTAAAATCATTTTAGTTTTGAAAATTCAAGAAAATTCAAGAAATTTGCAAAAATGAAAAAGAACCAACAAGATCTTAACAAAAAATCTCAAAGAACTTATGAAATTTGTCTAAAATGGAAAAGAAATGCATCTTTAAATCAAAACTCACCTCATCTACCACTAACTTTCTCCATAATGCAGTCTCCTGTGCTGAGAGAAGAGGGAAGTGTCGGGATGATCCACTTTGGCTCATTGTGGGTCATTTAAAACTTGTAATTGCTCCCAATGCCTAATCGTGCTCTCAATGCCTGAATTTTAATTAAATTAAATTCAGGTGTTGAGGCAAAATTCAGGTGTTAGGCTTAATTTCTGCAAAATTTTTCTTTTAACTGTAAAATGTCATTTTTAATCCTTTGTTAATGTTTGTGGCTACAGGCATGGACCAGAGACCTATGTGTTTGCAAATACCTTAATTTCCCTTCCCTTCGAAGAACAGGAAATTTGGGTAGGCCAAAACTGAATCAGAGCCACTTTGACTTTAGCATGGATCAACTTGGATTGGTCATTGTTGGAAGCAACCACTTCATTTTAGGACTATTAGCACCCAAATTTTGACTCGGGTAATGTGATGGTATGAGATCAGCGTAACAGTTATTGAATGGTAGAATCTTAAGCACCCTCAACTTAGGAGGAGTCAATTTGGACCCTAGAAGGTTAGGCACTCCCACAGAGGTCTTTTCAGATGTCCCAGTTATAGATGAACCAGTCGAAAAACCATATTACAGCCCCAAAAGGCACCATTTCTAGACAAACCCTAATATCTTTCAAAGGCATCAACAAGACTTTGAGGGTCCACATTTCATAACACCATTCATGTCATCGGTAAGTCTTCCACCTCCTGTAAACCTTTTTTTCATTAAAAGCATTATAATTGGAAAATTACCATTTTACCTTTCTTCCTTCAAAACCTCAATACTCACTATCTGTCATCTAGATCACTGAATTTCTCAGCCTACATAAGCCTTCTTGTCATGAAGCATCACAGGCAAAGAGTTCATATTTTCACCTTTTTTCTACCCTCGGGTGAAAAATTACCATTTTACCATTTTTACTCAGAAAACTACCCCTGGACCCTTAAAGGACCCCCGAAGCTTCTCCTGTGATCCAAATGGTGTAATTTCAGATCCTATGCATCCCTGAGTCTCCCTCCTCCATAAAACTCATCACAGGTCAGACATTTCTCGAGAACGGCAATAACCAATTTCTCAATTTATGATAACCCTGACGAAGAAATGACCCCTGCGAAAACTCTTGGAGGTTTATCCGATCTCTGAATTCAGAAGGCTAGTCTCCATATCTCAGACTTAGCTTCAAATCTCCAGGTCTGAGAAGAGAGTTTTGAAGTCTCGAACCTCTGTGAAATCTCAAATCTTCCCTAGAAGGTCAAAAAGCTATTTTCCCACTTTTTGCTCTTTTCGAGCCAGAATGCTCTCTAAGCCTCAAAATTAGGATAAATCGGTGTCCATTTCTTCAGAATCACAAGGCCTTCGAAAAGTTGTCTAAGGAGCTAGGACTTTCATAAAGTTTATCTGCCAAGATTTCCTTAAATACTCTAAAAAGCAAGAAAAATCAAGTCTAAAAATCAGGTGCTCGAACGACTCCCGAGAGAGCATAAAAAATAAGAAATTTAGATAGTTAGTGGCCACACCACAGTAAATTCAGAGCCGTAAAACTATTAGATCCATGCTAATTGCAGAAAGTCCATAGCCCAAGCAATCATTTTTGCCCAAACCCAGAAAAAACATGTTTTGTTTGTATTTGACCCGTGAAACACTCTTAAAAGTTCTGTCGGACTCGGAATGTAATGAGGCCAGAGCCATTTTCTCAAAATCTTCCCTGTCCTCAATAAAGCATTTAATGTACCCCTGATTCAGGGAATGTCTGGACATTCAATTTCACTCAGCTTCAGGCAGCTACAGAAACCTAATTTGTTCAACCGACTCTGCTTTGGAAAGCTCCCGACAGCTGCCTGGGAATCCAACAGCCAATCTGTCAACTTCTATAGCTCCGAGACTCCTCAAACTTTGAATCCCCTAGATATGACCAAAGGTGGCATTTTATAGAAAAACCAGCAGCATCTCCTGTATAATTTTATTAAACCACTTAAAAAATTATTTTTGACCTAATTTCCTACTCGCGTACCGTAATCTCGCATAGTCAGAAGTTGTGAAGCACATGGACTGAGGAGCATCTATCCTTATGCCACCCTCATATCAATTTGACCATCTTTCCCTTTCAATCTACATCTGAGAGCTTTTTTGGTAAAAAAACCCTGATTTGACCCCCTTACCCTTTTCATAATTTGGTTCTGACTGAACCAGGACAACCGAATCATCTGTGACTTCTAAAATTGACACAGACTGGGCCGACTTCCGAGTATAGGAGCTCACACGGAGTGACGACAACGATAGGGTTCAAAAAAGTCAAAAATTGAGATATTATTTAAGATTAGCTAAAGTGAGATATTTTGCATTTAATGCATTCTCATCTTTAGCTAATCATGCATGACTCTTGGATTAGAATCTTTGGATTCTCTCTCTTACCCTCCACCCTTGGATCTCCTAGATGGATTTCAAATTCCTAGAGAAGACTCCCCAACCTCCCATCAAGCATCCTAAGACTTCCCCTTTAGGTTTGCACCCAATGGAAGTTTACCGAATGGCATCTTCCATGTCACCTCCATAACTCCCTCCATCCAACCTCATTAGCACAACCCCCCATCTCACCCTCCATTAGATTAGCCCAAGCCTAATCTAACCACTGGACCAGCCATGTCACCTATCCATGTCTCCCCCTCCAATTTAATCCCAACCCTTCACTAGGATTGAATCCTAGCCTTCCACCTCAATTAGGATAGGATCAATCCTAGCCTGTCATCTCCCATCCTCATCCTTTCCTAAATTCGTTGAGCTAAAGATTGGCCACAAAAAACCCTAATCTTAAGAGCAAAAGAAGAAGAAAAACCCTTGGCAAGGTAAGCCTAAACCCTACTTGATTTCATGTTCTATATTTCAATCTATCTCAAATGAATGTTGTTATGTTATCTAATGCATGCTAGAGCACGGCTCTAAATCGGGTACAAGGTAGAGACTCAACAGTCCCTATCTTGCTCTTGTTTTTTACCAATGTCGATGCGAATTTTGGTTTGAATTTTGTGTAGGGCTGCTTGAACCCATTTTTTACTATGTTATACTAGGCATATGTAGGTTGCTATGTATTTAATTTCATGATGTTTAGAGCTGTGAAAGTTTTGGAGATGGCCCCCCAAACATACCCCAAAAAGAGGGTCTTTTAAGACCCAGTTTTGGGGAATATTTGTTGATTTTATTGTGAATTTTCTAAGCATGATCTTAAGCCAAATTTTTTTATGTTGGAATATATGTACTGCCTACTGGAATACCAAATTTTAGAATTTTTTAACACCCCTAAGGGGTCCAAATGGGTGAAAATGGGTTGTTGGATTTTGGTCCCAGGCCTAACGCTTGTTTTTTAAGGAAATTAAAAAATTGGCATTGAGAAAACTGGCATATGGAAAATAAGTGTTAGACCAAGTATAGGATTATTATATATAGTTCTAAATATCTCTCTCTTAGTTTTTCAAATTGACTAACCATGCCCAAATCAGAATGTTCTGGAGAGAGATATGCCCTCCAGAACACAGACTGTTCAACCCAATGCCTGTTTTTTAATCTATTAAAAAACAGGCATTGATAGAAAAATAGGCGTATGGATAATCAAGCATTAGAAAAGTATAAGCTTGTTATATATGGTTGGAAATATCCCTCTCTCATATTTCTAAATTGACCAATCACACTCAAATCAGAATTTTTTGGAGAGAGATATGCTCTCCGAAACATAGACTATTCAACCCAATGCATGTTTTTTTAATGAATTAAAAAATAAGTGTTGATAGCACAAATAGGTGTCAGTTCAAAAAATATGTGTTAGGCAAATATAGGCATATCATATATGGTTGGAAAGATCTCTCTCTCATCTTTTTGAATTGATCGACCATGCTAAATTTTGAATTTTGTGGAGAGAGATATGTCCTCTAGAGTGCGGACTGTCCAATCCCATGTTAATAGGAAATGTAGGCATTGGAGAAATTTAGGTGTTGGGATCTAGGACCCACCCAAGTGAACCCTGACCTTCTCTAAAGCCTATACACAGGCAACTAACATCTTGAGATTCATCCACGTGCTTAGGCACCTCTGTGGGCCATGTTTATAGGCGTCAGGATGAATTTCAAATGTTAGACCCGTGAAAGCCAAATGAAACCCATCTTCAAATCGATCCATTCCATAGACATAATCTAGGAATCCCTTCATTACAAACATCTCTTTCAGATTTCTCAATTATCATAGTCGGTTGATTATACACTTGTAATTTCTAAGTGTATCAGATACCCGAACTTTACATTGAAAACAACGCTTGAGTCGCAGCTGCTATGTCAGTGCGATCAGGTCAAGTAGAGCTACCCTCTCACTACATTTTAACCCGTTATAACTTTTTACTGTGTTCACCTTACCTTAGGGTCATGTCGTAGTGGTTCGCGACCCAAAGACCTTGGGACTTGGCCATAGCCCAGTTAGGTTCTCAAAACCATGCACAATTGTACAATATAGTCCTGGCCCCCATTTAGCTAACTTGTCTACATTTTACAGCAGTGCGGAGTACTCTGTAAGTATACAAACAATCTAAAATGAATCTATCCTACATCACTTTCACAGTTAAATGTACTTGACTACCGAGATTGGCACACATAACAAACCCCTAGAACTACATACAGTTTGATCCCGACAAAGCCCTTGGAACACATGAACCACAAGATCGGGTATGTAGGTAGCTTGAGACTATGTCTCAAGTCTAACTATAATGATCACACCACGGGGGTGGTCCAAGACCAATAATTATACATTTAACAAGCATGGACTTTAACATAATT
>JAOXJP010234623.1:0-10134 GCA_025762735.1 Platanus orientalis
CTCCCTTGTATGGTCAAACCAAAAAAAAAAACCCAAAAAAATCTAAAAAAATTCTGAGAAATATTAAAAACACTCATAAACTTCTTCTAAACTAATTCCAACTCCCTACCAACTTTCTAACTTGGTTCTAATGGCCTTATTACATTAAATCCACTATTAAAACCCTCTTAAAACATTTAAAAAAACACTAAAAATAAAGCCTAAAAACTGTGTGGGCAGCAACTCTATCACTTGGTTCTCTTCAAAAACCTTGGTCTTGGCTTCATAAAGTCTTGTACTTCTCCATCCACTGAAGAGCTGCCCCATCATTTCTATAGCTGAATGTTGTAGTTCTCAAAATGAAATCTTCTTGATTGTCCAACATTTTGTTTCATAAAGCACACCTGATCCTATAGCTGTCCTGTAAATTTTTTTCCTTCGGCTTGATTGGTATGTGTAGTCATTTAATACTTCAGAAAATCATCTCCACTTCATCCACCCAGCTTTAAATGATGGGTAACATTCTGATCTCTTATGCAGATAATTGTATCAAGATAAGGGAAATGAGTGCTTTGGGATATCTCATGGCCAATTAACTCCACTAATATTGAAATTTGGCCTTGAATTTTCTGTCCAAGCTTGGATGAAGGGTAGCATTATGCATATGGAAGGTCCATATGATATAAGTTTAAATATGGATCTAACTTGAGATAGGTTGGATTATTTTAAGAACCAAAGGAATTGCACTATTGCAATCTTATTGGTGGGTGTTTCAAGAACAAATAGCATAAATTAGATTGTAATTTGAGATCTGATGAGTAAAGACCATTTCAAGAGTAAATGTTACAACTTACAACTACCTAATTAGTATTGCAAAAAATTGTTTTCTAATGGGTGTTGATAGTTGATACTGTGGGTAATACGTTATAAATATTTTAGTTAATGCAAATTTGCAATCCTCTGGATGAGGGCATTTTGGAAATAAATTTAACCTATTTAATCTTTGAATAATGTTTAATGCAACTATAAAAATATAAACAGGATGGCAGATTTGCTATATAATGGTGCATGTCAGTATTGCATGATAGGGATAATTAAATGTCTGAAATTTGTGCCTTTCTTTTTTAAGTGTTACTAACCATGATAGAAATATATGTGGACATACACACTAGCTAATTTGAAGGTCATGGAATAGAAACACGTGAACAGAGGATCAGCATTTTATATGATTTAAATTACTGTATGCGGTTTTTCAGTTTTATGAGCATATGCTAAAGGGTTTTACAAACATGTAAATTTGGTGGAGAAATGCCCTTAAGTGTTTTTGGATGGCTGGTGGTTGACTCTCTTGGATTCTTCTTGTAGCATGTTGAGGAGCTTTGTTTCTTTTTATCTTCTCCTTATTTTTTATTTCTTCTAATAAAGTATCTTACCTTTAACAAAATGAAAAATTGGTTTATTTTCCCTCCATAGGTAAAAGCCTCAAATTAACTAAAACATATGTGATATAACTCTTTTATTGAATTTAGTGAAAGGTCAACCTCATACAGTAAAGCGTGCCTAATTGGCAAATAGTCTTCTCTCTATTTGTGTTATGGATTAAATCTAGCTCTGGCATCAATCTGGACCATCCAAATTATTCACTCTCTTGATTGGTCACACCTCAAAACTGACACCCTTAGGACAATCCTAACCATCTAATATTTGCTTCTTCATTGACTAAAGAGCTTATTTTCCCCTCTCCGTTCTCTGAATGAAGTTCCTTTGTTATTGATACAGAGTTCTCTTTAATATTGTAGCTATTGTAGCTTTTGAGCTCTGTCCAACTCAAAGTGCTGAAGTAAATGTTGCACGGTCCAAACGATGCACTCTCACCCATTGAATTCGACTCTCCACACTATCAGTTCTTATTTATTTGATAGATCATGATCATCAAATTTCTTTAAACCCCAGCGGCTTGGACCAGCTTTGAATTAAATTGCTACTTTCTTTTTTTCCAATGGTTTATGAAAGATAATTGGACTGTGAAGTCACTGGACTGACAGTTGGGAAATTGATAATTATGATCAGTCATTCTAGATGCACTTGTCACCTAATCCTGAAGGTTGTTCTAACATTTGAATGGTCTGGGTTGAAGGATCATGTGTGCTGTGTATGCCATTATTCTTATTAATAGGGAGAGCATTTTGCTTCTAGAAATAAACTAAATATACATTCCCTGTGGGTTCATCTCAGAATGCATCTTCAATTACTTTAATTTTATTGACTGCTGAGTTTATATTCATGATGCCTGGTTTCAGATGCAGAGTTCAGAAATACAGGGCTGGAAAGGTCTGAAAAATTGGCTAAGGATTTGGAGTGGTTCAGGGAGCAAGGCCATGCTATTCCAGAACCTTCACTTCCTGGGGTTACCTATGCTAGTTATCTCAAAGACTTGTCAGAGAAGGATCCTCAAGCATTTCTTTGCCACTTCTATAATGTCTACTTTGCACACAGTGCTGGAGGAAGAATGATTGGTAGGAAGGTAATAAATATTACTTGGAAGGAAGGTATATCCTCAATGTGATACCCTGACCAAGCAGAAGTACATATATATACCCCCCCCCCCCGCCCCACACACACACACAAAAAAAAAAGGCAAATAATATCAGGATCTGCAGTTTCTCTTTAGAAATACAGTGTCAGTTGTCTGGATGTAATTCTAATTTTTTTCTCTTTCTCTTCTAGGTTGCTGAAAAGATACTTGACAAGAAGGAATTGGAATTCTACAAGTGGGATGGTGAGCTTTCCCAACTATTACAGAATGTAAGGGAGAAGCTCAACAAAGTTGCTGAAGTAAGTCTCTGCTAACCTTTCTTGATTCTTCTATTAGTCACTCTCTACATGCATCATCTGACTTGAGAATTTCTGAAACCAGCAAATGGCATATATATTATTAGTATACACCTCTACTGCTAATCTATTTATATTTGTACTTGTGGGTTCCATTCAGAGCTGGTCGAGAGATGAGAAGAACCATTGTTTGCAGGAAACTGAGAAGTCCTTCAAATATTCTGGAGACATCCTCCGTTTGATACTCTCATGACGTGCAGAGCCTTTCTGCTATTCTTCTGATCATGTGCGGGTAATGTGATGGCGCAAGCCTTAGCATTCCTGTCTATATTTTCAGTACTTCTTTCCTGTTAAATATAGATGTGGGAAAGACATGATATTTACTCCTTGTGTGCATAAAGATGACCTTTGTTTGATTTCATATATATATATATGCATAAATCTATTTCTAGAACGGAGGGTTGTTTGACTTGGGAATACTGTGAAAAGTTGTTTGCATTCCTTAGCTGATTTGTAGGCTGAGTTCTATAGATGGTAAATGACAATCTATGGTATCTGCTATCTAGGCATGTCTAGCAACCTAGTAGTCATGGCTTGAACGAGCTGGCCTCTCCCAGATGTTCCTCTTAAGGTTAGGGCTGTCAATAGTCGAATACGAAGCAGATATATGCATATCCATATTCATATTAGTTTATTTAATTGAATGTCGGATCAAATTTGGATATTTTGCGGATATTTACTAAGGCTGTGTTTGGCAACCACCTGTAATGTAATCATTTCATTTGAGTTTCTCAAGACATTTGTAGCCATGAGATTGATGGTTCCGTAATGAACTCATTCAAAATGTATATTGATTTGTTTAACTACAATTAAAAATGAAGTCAATCTTAGGTTTTTCTGTAAAATGAAATAACTTATGTTATCAAGTACAAATGATTGCAAATCTGAATGAGTTCATTATAAACCATCCCATTGTGGCTACAAATGCCTTGAAAAACTCAAATGAAATGAGTACAGTACAGGTGGCTGTCAAACAGGCTATTAAACAATAAGGCCCTAGGATCTATAGAGATGGAAGATATCAATGGATCAATGAGAGAAGGGGAGCTGGCTAATTGGGTGGTTTCAGCTTTCTTTCAATCGAAATGGGAATGAGAGATGAGAAATGGGTTAGGGTTATGGTTATGGTTAAGGTATTCATATGTTATATTCTCCTTAACATGGTCTACAATATTATAATATAAATATTAATTTAAATGGATACAAATATTTAGCTGAATAATTGAATCGGGTATAGATGCATCTGTATTGTCTTTAAACTGACTGAATATGAATCACATACAGATAATAATCGGATTGTTGACAGCCCTACTAAGAGGGAACAAGGCACGCCACATGGCAGTCCGAAGTGATGAAGTATGGAACCCATTAAATTAGAATCATTAAGCTATTGATCAGTCACTGTTCTTTCGGAAGTGAAAAGAGGACGGAGACCGAGATGGTGGATGTAGTTGCCAGTGATTTGGAGGTGAAGGTTCCTTAGATGGAGCAAGTTTAGGGCCAAACCGTTTTAAAATACTCGAGAGTTTTTCAAGAAGAAACGGGTGAACTGGCGGCTTGGATTTTACATGCTGACCCTATCCTCTAACCTCCGCCGAGGGTCAAACGGGCGGAAACATCAAGCTGAAAGTGATTTACACTTTTTGTGGGCGTGTGTAATCACTTCTGTTGCTGATGTGGCCACCCCTTGACCTCGGCGGAGGTTAGCATCAGCATAGAAAATCCTCACTGGTGAAGTGGAGATTGTGGGAATTGGATAGTCACGTGATAAGCGATGGAACTACCCCTTGGGTAGGACTAAAATGAAATCGACATAGGTTTGTTTAGATCAATTGGATATCCGTATCCATTTAAACATCTAGCAGACATCCATATTCATATCCATGTATTTATTGGATGCTGGATACGGATACGGATATCCAATTACACAAACGATTGCTAATTTATTACGGTATCATTCACTCTGCAGCTCTTCCGTTTAGCATCTTAAGGGTTTTCTAGTCTCGATGCCCACTGGTGGTTCGTTTCTTCATAAATAAAAACAAAGAAGTCATTTGTGTAAATGACTGCCAACAAAGGTTTATGGTTGAGCCTCAAAAATAGCAAACGGTGCACCTTATTTGTTTAGCTAAGAATATATACGGGGTGCGAGATCACCCTTATTAGAAAGAAAGGAAATTAGGACACACTAAGCAAAGACATGGGTGCTCACCATTAATGGTGGAATGTTAAGCAAAGACATTGATGCTCACCATTAATGGTGGAATGTGAACCGGTATTGTTTGGACTGCAAATGGCTACATCAATGGAATTCAAAAAGCTTGTAGTAAGAGATTCAAAGATTGTCGTCATGGCTCTAAAGGATAACTAAAGAGGAATGCAAATCAGATTATGTCTTCAAGATTGTAGAATTTTAATCTTGAATCTAGAAGTAGTTATTATTCAGCATGCAAGTAGAAGTAAGAACAAATCTACCCATCTTGTAACCAAAGGTAGCATAAAAAATAACGGTTGCAACCTCTCCAAAATCCAAATGAATCATTCCAAAAGAGATACAAGATGTAATTGCTGCAAAATCGACCTTTCGTAGGACATTATTTTAATTAATGCATTTCAGTTTACAAAAAATAAAATTAAGCACAAGATCTCCCATATAATTAGATATAACCTGTAACCATAAATTAGGTATGCCTATATCTGGAGTAGATCAATCTAATCTGTATTTATTCCAATTATAATCGGATATATCCTAAATGGAGTGGATATTTAATCGGACAGATCCACTTGAATCCAAATTTGCTTTAAGCAGACTGAATATAAAGCAGAACTGGTTAAGAAGCCCTACCCTTGGCCCTTATCTATTTGTGCCTGTGTGTCTGTATGCAGACTCCAAACCTGACATACGTTTATAGATAAATCAAACCAAGACCAAACACAGCAATCTCGTCTGTTCAGTTGGAAGTTACTAACTTTGAGAAGAGTACAAGAACAAGTATCATATCTAGAAAGTAAAAGCTCATTTCTAATAATCCAATTACGGGCACCTTGCAATTACAACACCTTCTCACATTGAGAGTAAAGTTTGGAGTCGATTAAACTCTTCTTTCAGAGTTTTGAAGACTGATAAAGACTCACAGGCCAAGTTTGGTTTGTTCAGATTTCTACTCATCGAACGTGCTCATAAAACCACCCAAAAAGCCAGCTCCGTTGCAGTTTCCACATAAAATTTCCCTTTTACCTCTGCAAGCAAATTTATTCAACAACAGTTAGTGAGTTGGTGCCATTGGACAGGACTATTCTCCTCATTTTAGTACAAAGTTTCCAAGTGGGAGGCCAATGTGCAACCACTGCATTTGGAACAGTAAGATTGTGCCAGGACAGAACAGCAACAAGCTGTCCACCATTCTTTTTCCATGCATGTCAAACTGGAGAGGAGCCATTCAATGGGTCCTACTGAAGAAATCTCTCAGGATAAAATAAACTGATGTGATGGTTATAACCATCCTATCAATTAAACTCTTTAACATCGAAAAAATATGTCAACAGTCAAGGAGAACAGTTTAAAAACCACATGGGCTGCAACCATCAGGGAGTGTCAATCTTGACCTATTGGTAGAACCCAACAAATTGTGCATCCCAGGCCCCAACATGTGTGCTGTGTATGAAACAAGAAGCACAAGCAATTTCTTGTCCTCTAGTCAAGGCAAGCATTCCTTTGTTGGCCAAAACCTTCATTAATCTTTTTTGCTTCTTATAATTCAGTGATGGTAATAATAGTACTAATGAAAATAACAACAATAACCCCCCAAGTACAGCAAAGAAGCACCAATTCCCCAAACACTTGACGTGCATACCTGCAAAGCCAACATAAGCCACCTGCTTTGAACTGCCCATTGAAGTGGTCCACAGAATTTACCCCATTACCTTTGCATTGAGAACACAACACTGCACCTGGTAGTTGGATGGAAAAACATTAATCTCTGTTAGCCAGCTTTTTTCTTCTTCCAATAATAATAAAAAGAAGTGAAACTGTGATCCCATCTTCAGTATTAAAAGTGAAGACTAATGGAAAATAGAAAGGCGCACAGAGGAAGAACTATGAAATCCTTTCATCAACAAATAAGCTTGTAGTATGTGCAGTTGATCAGGAAAACTCCAGGAAGCACTTTGACTAATCACGTTCTTAAGAAGCATATAATAGGGAAACCTTTACACAAGTGCTACATGACTGATATAAGCTGACATTCCCGTTTGAGCATACTAAGGGGGACAATTCATATGCTAACTCAAGTATAGTCCCACTGCAGATGATTCAAAAGTGGTAACCTTATTTTACAACATCAGCCATGTAATATTACTCTTGGCCCCAAATAGACCCCTTTGAGAAGTAAACAAAGAGGCTTTCACATACATCACCTGCCATCCTAGTAGGAACAGCATCCCATTTCAACCAACAATTCTAGTCAAGATGTTGCCTTCATTCCATACTGTAAAATGCAGTAGAAGAACATGAAAAACTTGGCTTACACACTTTCCTTGACACAAAATTCAAGTTTGCAGGCTCCCGCATACAACCCGGAGAGATGGAAGAGCAAGAACTATAGAAGTACAGGCCTCTATAATAGATATGACTAACAAAAGGTTAATGTGAACAACCTTGAGCAGTTATCTGGATTACATTTAGAGAGATACCATTAAGCAAGAATGGACTGAGAAGATAAAGTGGATATTGATGAATAAACAAGAATTGGCTGTGACATTGTACCATGCCTACTCTGGCACTACATGGTACAATTTGTACTCTTTTATTTAAATTTTCATTATGTATTCCCGATAACCGACAATCAGATATTGCCATTGTTTCAATTCCTTCGTCTTTGTATCCATCTGAGTTGAACTCTTTCATTTCCAATTTGATATCCATCTTAATCAAACTCTTGCTTATAACAATGGTTTAGTTCCCATTGTTATCAATAATAAGAATTGGATCCCAGCATAGAATGTAAGATGGAACTTTATTCTTCTCCATCAAAACAAATGAAATTATTTCACCATTCGGTACATAATCTAAGCTTTACACTAGTTATGAATTTAAATTCATTCAATACCCATATAGAATGATATATTGAATGCTTATAGAGGTTGCATTCTGTGGCATGCGTTAAGAGTCAAAATCAGAAAGGTATGCACTTATCAACAAATAATTCAAAACAAAATGGTATGGAGTAGATACCAATCGTATAAGTTTTCAAATTTCCATAAAGAAATGAGCATCAAATTCTTGGAGTAAAAATTTAAAAAAAAAAAAAAAAAAAAACTATACAAATTCAACTAGGCCCGCTAATTTGCTTACCATTTCCAACACAAACAGCACACACAATGCTATTTGGTTTCGTGCCTTGATTACTTTCTGCAGCCTGTTAAACAAAAATATTCAAACTTTAAACATAGAAAAAATAACAACAAAATAAATAAAAGATAAAAATCAAACTACAATGTAGTCTCCAAAATCTTGAGTGTAAGCTACAAAAGTGAAAAAAAAAATCTCAAAAATTAAATTTCCATTTTCCAATGACATCAATGAAATTAATGAAAAACCAATCACAGTGGAAACCCAGAAATTCAATTTAAAAGCAGCTATTATAGCATTTTGAGTGCAAAGAAAGAGGGAAAACCCAAACCTTAGCCTCAACAGAGCGAAACTTAATATTTTGAGAGTACCCAAAAGCTTCATTGACCCGAAGAACCTTTCGAGCATTAGAGGGGCCGATTACAAGCCCTGAAAGATTCAAATTACAAAGTAAATCGTTCAATTAAGAGAAGAGAAGAGAAGAGAAACTTGAGCTGATATTGAAAAAAATTTGGGTTTGGGAATGGGAAACGAAAGATAGAGAGAAGGGAAATACCTGGTTTTGTTGGAGATTTGAAGGAATTTATGGGTGCGAAGCATAGAGCGCTCGCCATTTTAGAGAGTAAAACACTCCTCCTTATTTCGATGGTTTTGAGGGATTTAATATCAGAAGAGAAAAGCCTAGGCCATTGAAGCGAGATACCTTTGTAGCGATAAGGCTGTCTCCAGTGTTTGGACAAACTATCAATTACATTTACGTATATGCCCTTTGAATTCATTATTTGTTAATCCCCTTCCGGCCTTCCCCCTCTTGTGTGTGGGTCTTCAATAATCAGCTCAAACACTTGAGCATACTGCATGAAAAATAAACAAAGAAACACGAAAGACAGAAAAAAACCTCAAAAAACACATCTCTTTCATGCAGTACGCTCAAGTGCTCTTAATCGTGAGCGGGTGGTGCTATGTCCTCTGTCACTGTCTCTCTCTGGGAGAGAAGTCTTGGGGTCAAATTTTATGAAAGAAATTTACAATTGCAATCATTTATTATACAAGTCTTATACTATGATGCAAGTCTATGGACCGAGTGGCCCCGACTAGACAAAATTTGATCATCCCTTTATATTTCTTCTAAACCATTCTTCTTAGATACTGTGGCTTGTTTAAAAAAATTACTGTAATTTTTATGTGAATCATCAAGATTTCCTCACTTTTCCCTTAATGAGTAATGATGCTATCTATTAAATTTTATATTTTTATCAGAAAATGCTTTAAAAAAGAGCTTTCCTTTGCCTGCAGAGATCATCAAGATCCTTTGTTGCTCTCACTGGTGTGACAAGTGTGAAAAAGGCATTCGAGGACAATAAAAAAATTTAGCTTTGTCTATTTGCAAAGATTTTAACGGAAACTTGAAAAAAGTGTGAGAAAATAAAAAATTTCTTGATAGAAAGTTATGTTTAGAGAAAGGGTCTCTTACACCTAATTTGTTTCCTACGTATTCTCACAGATAAATTTAGGTGTACGAAATTCTTTTCCAACTGTGAAACATAACTTTTTTCAAAAAAAAATTTATTTTCTCACATTTTCTTGAATTTTCTGTCAAAATCTTTACAAACAGACATAGCCATGATTTTGTTGCTTGTTTTATTTTTTTATTTTTTTTTGGTTTATCACATGTCACCATGTGGTGAAAGCAACAAGAGCAACACTAAACAGAGCAATAAAAGATCCCTCCTCATTGGAGACGAGCTATATTACTAGGTGAGAGTGGATTGTATTCGCTCCTCTTATCATCTGCTCCTCTCTGCACCTTGTCAGGAGGAGGGCACATCAACACCGACAAGTGATTTTCACTTTTTGGGGGGGTGCATTTCACTTGTCGGTGCTGATGTGCCCTCCCCCTGACAGGGTGCAGA
>JAOXJP010234624.1:0-24139 GCA_025762735.1 Platanus orientalis
TATGTGATTGTATCTTTATTTTGGTAATTTTCTATTTCTTTGGACTTTTATTCATGAAACATGTTAAAAATTAGAAATTTTTGAACTAAAAATAAGATAGATAGGCTTTAACTAACCTAATACATATTTTAAAATTTTTTCTTATTTTTTTAATTTTTTTTAGGGCGATCCAGTTGCTAGCCTATCCACAGTGGATCGGCTGATCCTTTGTCTGGATCAGCGGATCAGGATCGCCGATCCCGATCCCAAGTTTTTGATCTATAGATTCAAAGGACCAAACTTTTATCTTTTAAAAGGAAATTATAGCTACAAATTAACAGGTCTTATTCATCAAATGAGAAGTCCAACGAGAAAAAATGTGAGGTAATAATTCTACATTTGACACAACAAAAATATTCCGAAGGCAAAATGATATTAGAAGAAAAGTTATCCAAGAACTGAGGTTCAAATGCACAAACTTTGCACTTCAACCCAAAAGGCTAATACTAATTAAAAAAAAAAACAAAACAAAACATTTGTAATAATGTCAAACTTTAAGTAAGAAGAACATTAGCAGAGAAATTTCACACTTTCTTACGAAAGGTATCATGATCTTTTATGTACAATATACATCAATCTACAAAATTTGATCTTCTTACTAAAACACCAAAACCAACCAATATGGGGATTTATCCTCTAGATGTACAGTTTTGCTTATACCATTGATATAGTTTTATACTTATTGATCAAGGGAAGAAAAAAAAGTACCTATTCAAGAAACTAGCAACCAAACCTTAATAGTTATAGTATTAATCAAACCCAATAACCTAGTATTACCAGCCTGTCAAGACTTTACTGGAGTCATTTTGACACAAAACCTTGTATGGAAGAAGATACTTTTCTCTGTTTTGATGAGGATAAAGTAGAATTCTTTCAAGAGGTATCAAAAAAAGAACATTAAGTTGGTGGGAGATTGCAGCTGAATCTTCATTTGAAATAGATGACACAGTACCCAAACACTACTCCATGTCTCCATCTCCTCGTTGGTCAGTTAATTCAATTGATTTACAATGTAGGTAAACTGGTTACAGAAGAAAAAATCCTAAAGGTACTCTATGTCCTCTTAACACTTCCAGGCTGATAAAAGGAAGCATATTTATCACAAGGGACCCCGAAGCAATGTTTCAGAGAAACATATAATGATTTTTTTATTTTTTTTAAAAAAAGCATCTAATGAGAGGTCAAGCACCTGCAAAAGAAACAACTGAACTGCAGGCTGGCTTCTATGTGCACATGGATAAGATTTAATAAGAACAAAATGAGCAAGAAACCAAGAATGCTGTGATCTACTATTAGACAAAATTTATGTAGAAGTCCTAGTATTACAGCTGAATAACTTACCTCAAGAGCCTTTTCAGCATTTGTTTCTGTAATCACTCCTACAGCGGCATTTGCAGCCAGGATCATCAGAATGACCTGAGCATGAATGCCATGAAATAAAATCAATATAAGAGAAAAAGACATCATTGAAGAACAACTAAGCATGAGCTGTGAGCTACATGTTCACTAAAATAAAAAAGTAGTTCTGTCCAAAAAAATTACAGACCACGTTCAAATAATACCAATAAATCGAGTCAAAAAAAGTACAAAAGCCGTATTCAATTTTCAAAGTCAAGTCTCAAGAAATAAATGTGATAATCTTGTCAAAGTTGGCAATAAGCAGTTAACAAGTCAAGGGAGATAGAAAACGACGGCCCAATACCACACTATGTCATCTTGGTCCTCCAAAGATATGAATTTGAGTTAAGCAAATAATGAACTCAATTACTTCAAATTTGAAGTCTCTATGATGACACAAATCCCATGCAGTTCCCAACAAGGTTCATCAACTCGGATTTCTTACTCTCGGATAGCTCAAGAGTCGACTCAACCCAGGAGTCACTAGATTCAACTTGGGTAGTCATTATACTTTTTATTTTTATTTTTTTACAAAATAAAATACATTTATTTTAAAATTTTAAAAATTACATATAGTACTTTGGATCAAGTATTGTCCATTTTTATGATAAATATGACCAAAAATATATCATGCAAACTACTAATAATCTATAACCATAGCAAGGTTTACGTAAAATTCTAAACTCTGAAGTCCAAAGTAAATACAAAAAAAAAAAAAAAAAAAACTTCTATTAGTAATAATCCACTAAAAACCAAAGTACAACATTTCAACACAAAACACAAGAATAAAATACAATACAATCGTCTAGGCTTATATTGTTAAAAGCTAAAGTTTAAAGTTTAATATTCTTTACGACTTTAGTCTTCATTCTTCCATGTTCTTCACTCTTTCACTTTTCTAGGGTTTTGATTATCTTTAAGGGCTCACTCATTCGAGACTTTGGGAAAGAAATCCTAAGTTCAAAAAAAAAAACATTAGGGCTTATTATTTTGTTACAACTTCGCTTTGGGTTCTTATTTTTAAGGTTTATATTTCTTTATTACATGAAGAACAAAATTGGTATGACTCAGTCAAGTCACATGAAGCAGCCCGAGTCAAAGGAGTCAACCGAGGCAATAACTTGCCTCGACTGAGTCAAGTACAATTTGGAGTCAATAATGTGATTTGAGTCACTAGGCTTTGGAGTCGAGTCAACTCGGCCAAGTTAAAGAATCAACTCCGCGACTTGGTAAACAATGGTTCCCAATGAGAAAATAGTGAAATATTCTAGAATGGATTTATTCAAAAAATAGAAGAAGGCATTGATTTCAAAAGGTAGTTTCCCCACCATGGTCCTCCCACAAATATATCCTATCCCCTCCACCCACATTGTAACTAACATATTAAAAAAAAGGAGGGGGTGTGCAAGAAATAATTGGAGCAGGGTATGATCAAGTAGAGTGGGAGTTTTTGATGGAAGACAAAAAATAGATTTCAGGGATTGATGGAAGAAGTGGATGTAGACACATATATCTTCAGCACCATTCTTGCTCTTATTAATGGCACTCCAAGAGGCATATTCCAAAGCTAAAGGGAAGTCAGGCAAGGAAACCCACTATCCCCTTTATTATTTACCCTAGTGGCAAAGGTTTCCCCATAAAGGTATTTAGATTCTATTTATACCATTCAAAGTGCCATGGTGTATGCTATTTGCTGATGATGTTGTGTTGATTGATGAGACTAGAGAGGGGGTAAATGCAAAGTTAGAACTATGGAGGGATGTTTTAGAATCAAATGGTTTTAGGATAAGGTGGACTAAAGCAAAATATATGGAATGCAAGTTTAGCAAAAATAGGAGTAGAAATGAGGAAGTAGTTAGAATTGATAACCAAGAGATACCTTAGAGTGACCATTTTCGTTATCTGGGTTCAATCATGCCCAAAGAGGGAGATATTGTAGATGATGTTGCTCATAGAATTATAGTGGGATGGTTGAAGTGAAGACTGGAGAGGTGCTTCTGGAATGTTGTGTGATAAATGAATACCACTAAAATTAAAGAGAATTTTTTAAGACAGTTATAAGACCAGTCATACTTCATAGAGCAGAATGTTGGGCAGCCAGTAAAGAATAGTACATAAAATGAGTGGCTGAAACAAGGATGTTGAGATGGATGAGTGGCAAGACTAGAAAGAGTAGAATTAGGAATGAATCCATTTGCGGGACCTTAGGTGTAGTACCAATAGATGATAAAATGAAGGAAAGTCGACTGAGATTGTTTGGCCATGTGCAACAAAGACCAATGATTGCACCAATGAGAAGTAGTGAGATGATGCAAGTTGTAAGTGCTAGAAAGACTAAAGGAAGACCAAAATTGACCTGGATTAAAGTAGTAAGGAGAGACATGGCAGCTTGTAATTTAACGGCGGCTATGGCCCTAAATAGAGTGGAATGGTGGAATAGGATTCTTGTCGCCAACCCCAAATAGTTGGGATAAGGTTGTTTGTTGTTGTTGATTTGTTGCTATCCTGTGTAAAGTGTGTCCCAAATTCTGCAATATTTATTATTTTTGCTACCAACAACTACTACATGTTTTGGTTTATTCTCCATCATTCACAAAAATAGAAACAAAAACCTGAAAGACAGGAAAGGTAGGGATTATACTGTTAAAAATGTTCTTAGTACTTAACATATCACAAACACAATCAATTTTCTTAGCATATCTTGGTAAAACTCATGCTGATCATGGTTCAAGCGTTTAAGTACGCTCTCAAATTAGGTTAGGTTCCACTATAATGCTTGTAGTGCACTCAGATAGACAACCTAATGCCAATCACAATGACATATCCTCCCATTACAAGAAGGTAGACACAATGTCACGTCTAATGACAATCAGAATAGTGGAACATCTTTCATTTAGCCAACCACAAATTATAGGGATAACCGGATAAGGCCTGGTTTAATGAGTAGTTGAGCTCCTGTTCGGCTAATAAATCAAAATATCACCCAATGAATTCCAGCAAAGAGATCTGCCTAATCACATTTGCTTACTATCTCACATAACTACCCTCATAAAGATACAGAATTTCTTAAGAAGACAAAACTGTCATCCAATTAAAGAGATCAGAGAATAAGATTCTATGTAATTAAGCAGTAAAGAAGAGTGAGAGAACAAAAATAATAATTCTTGGGGATTGCTTCTCCTCCTTTTTCTTCTGATGGATTGTAATCACAGGTAAAATCACAAAACTGAAATCAAGTACAACGATATCAATTATCAAACTCTCAACAAAGCAAATCAAATTTGAAGCAAAAAAAAACTTCATTCAGACTGACTCTTAACCAGAAAAAAGGGGAGAAAGAAATAAATATTGTGCCTCGCCTTAGCAGCTGGTTCGTCCCAACATGGAAAACATCGTCTGGCGTCAGCAGGTTCAAATTGTGTAACCGCCATATTCTTCTTCTCTCCCTTCGACTCATAAGTACTAGACAGAAATAAATTTTAAAAAAAAAAAAAAAACTAAGATAAATATCTGCAAACAAATTAAAGAAGGTTAAAAGGAAAATGAGAAAGCAGCAGATTACCTTCTGTAGAAACCTTTCATCTTGTCATTAAGAGTTCCTTCAAAGCCAATTTTCAAAATTCCCTCTCCAAGAGGAAGAACTTCATCGAACTCCAACACCACGATCTCGTCTTGCTCCACCATTTCAACCTCCAAGGGACGAAATTCCTGATTCAAATTTCAAATTTCAAAAACAAAAAACGCTTTCATCTCGGCTCCATTCATCCAATAACGATCGAAATAGACATTTCCGTTAAAAAATAAATAAATCAAACTAGAAGGAGACCCCGTTTTTACTAGAAGAAATGCCAACAGAGACTACTTAAACCTTCGAAGAGCTTCGATTCTTGAAGCACACAGATCCATTATCGAGAATGAGTTCAGCGGCATTAAGAACGATGAATCTAGTTTCTTCTACTATATCGACGGCGATCTCGACTTTTCCGGCGAATTTGCAGCCGGCGAGGTCTGTTTCGAGCTTCAGATCGTAACGTTTCGGAACCGCGAATTTGGGGAGTCTCGGCTTTCGTTTGAACTGCTCGGACTTCTGTTTTGGCTCCTTCCAGAAGTGGCGGGGAAGGACGATACGCTGCGTAAGCTTACGCAGCAGGTATGCAGCGCGACACATGTCGATCTTCTAACAGTGTGATGTGACTGACTCTTCTGTGACTCCTCAAATAATGTGATCAAATATGGGATAAAACGGCTTACCGGCTAAAACCGTTTCCATTTAAAAGTAAACAAATACTTATTAAAGCCCGAGTTCAGAATTATTATTTTTAAATATCTTTATGTTATATGTTATATATATATATATAAATATCTTTATGTTATATATATATATATATATGGCAAAGGATCATCTCAAGCAAGGTTGCCCGAGCTGCCATGTAAAACAAAAAAATAAAAAGAAAGCAAACCCAAGATTTAGCTTGAGATTTTGCCTGTCTTTTTGTGCTACGTGACAATTCAAGTAAGATGCTTACACATGTTTACTGAAAGTTTGCTTGAGCTAATTTTTTTCAATATACTCTCCCGGGATGGGTTTATGAACGCTTCCCTTAACAAGCGCTCACCGCTGCTCCTTGTTAGGGGTGGACACATAAGCATTGAAAAGTGATTTTCACTTTTTTGGGGTGTGCATATTCACTTTTCGGCGTTGATGTGCCCACCGCCTGACAAGAAGCAATGGTTAGCATTCGTTAAGGTGAGCATTTTTTATCCATTCACACTCTCCTGATAAGTGATTCTCGTTGCTTTTGTTCCCAAGATTCCAAAATATGTGAAAATGGCATTAAGGTTGAGTTTGGTAATTCTCCCAAATTTCATCTTTCAATTCATGATTCTTGATTCCACCAAGAATACATTATGTAGAGTGAATTCTAGAGTGAGAAACACGTTTTGATCGGTAGAAGAGATATATTGAAGAAAAAAAATTAAATCTTGATGAAAATAATGGAAATGATGAAAATGTTTAAAGATTATGATAAAAATATAATAGAATGAATAAAAATAAAAAAAAAAAGACAAAAAACAAGAATGGGGAATCAAAATCGAAGAAGCTACTTTTTTTAGCTCCCAAAATTTCACTCCCAAACCGATTTTGGGAGTGGAATCCAATAAGAAAATGCAAAGTTTTCAAATGTCATTTTCACCTATTTCAGAATATTGGGAATGAAAGCAACAAGAATGCATTATCGGGAGAGTTACCAAACACAATCTTAGTAACTTTGCATTCTCTTACCGGATTCTACTCACAAAATTGGTTTGAGAGTGGAATTTTAGAAGTTGAAAAAAATAGTTTATCTGATGCTAATTCTCGATTCTTGTGTTTTTTTTTTCTTCTATTCATTCTATTACATCTTTATAATCATCTTTAAACATTTTCATTATTTTCATCAAGATATCAATTTTTTTTTTCAATTTCTCTCCTCTACCAAACCAAACATGTTTTTCATTTTAAAATTCACTCCAAGTAATGCATTCTTGGTAGAATCAAGAATCAAGAATTAGGAGATGAAATTCAAGAGATTTACCAAACTTAGCCTAACTCGCTCAAAACATATGCAAAAGTCCACCTTCTAGAAATGTAGCCTCTTGCCACAATAGCTATCATATGGTGAGCAGCCTTGTTGATGTTTCGGGCCACAATTAATAGAAACTAGTGGTTTTTAAAATGTTTAGTTATTACTATAAACATAAATTATGTCAAAATGCACTAATATTTTTATTTTATGTATCTTAATTTAATCTTTATCTTAAAATAATAAAATGATTGTATTTAAGCCAAAATAATGATATTTTTAAACAAAAATATGTAATTAAATTTACTCATTATACACATAATACTGGATGATTAGTTTTAATAGCTGCAACTTTTTTTATGAAGATCTATTTATAAAATATATGCAATGTTTGTCTTGTTAAATGTTTGAGATATCTTTATTAATTAAATTTTTAGTGAAAAGTATTTTAAACTCTATCAATTAAACAATATATTTTATATAAAAAATGATGACTGATTCATTGTTTTGAATGAGAAATTTAATAATCTAAAAGAAATTGAAAATAGCTCTGCGATTTCTAACGGGTATCAGTTTTGAATGTAATCACTTTATTAAAGAACTCTCGGAAGAGTAATCACATTGTTCAAGGAATCTGCCCGGTCTGGTTGCCATGAAAAGGTTTTCTCATGACAAAATCTTATTAAGAAATCATTTTTAAGCTAATCTGGTTGCCATGAAAAGTTGGTTTTATCATGTATTTCTCATGATTAGTTTCTTTCCTTTTCTTATGGGATTTTCTTTTCTATCCAATTCATGGCAACCAGACTGGGCTAAAGGGTATTCAAGGAATCTTACACAGTAACTTTAGTTGTAATTGATGGGCCAGAATCCCCATTTAATGGAGGTGCCCACAATCGGCTGTCAATGAGCCGAGTTTGGCTCATAATGAGTTGAGCTTTAGTATTGTTATAAACTAATAGAGCTGAGACTAAGCCTCTAACTGAACTTGTTTTTAGTAAAGTAACATCGAGTCAAGTTACACTAGGCTCAGCTCGCTTAGAACTTAGTTTGATAAGGATCTTATATATGTATATAATATATATAAATATATCTTATCATATTACATGTGTATATATAAATATATTTTTATATAATTTATATATAAATAGCTAGGTATGATATGGGTTGTTGGATCTGTTTCAACCAACTACATTTTAGCCTTAAAGAGGAGGTTTGGTTCGTAAGTTATGGGGCTTCAAGATTTGAGCCCAGAACTGTAAACTTAAGTTTACGGTGAGTCAAGCCTGGACTGAGCTTGCCTCATTGCCTCAGGTCTGGCTTTTGTACACACATAATCCATGTACAATTTATGCACACAGACCAAGGGGCAGACACATGAACGCCAAAAAGTGATAAGCACCCCCAAAAAGAGTAGATTACTTTTCGGTGCTGATATGTCCACCCCTTGGTCCATGTGCATAAATTGCACACCAATTTTGTGTACACAAAAGCCGGGCCCCCCTTAGTCTTAATGAACCAAGTCTGAGCTGAGCTTGGTAAAGTTAGGTTTGTTGACACCTCTACCCTGAACCATTGTGGACTAGATAAGTCAATATATGGCGAACTCAAACCTTAACAACACACCTCTAGGCCTATGTATATTGAATTTGTTTGGTATGATAGTAACCTAATTCAAAACAGGAAAACACACAATTGTGGACAAATGCTGCTGATCGCGTTCGAACCCGAGGCATCTTTTTCTAGAGGCAGTGCTGCAGCCACCAGGGCACTGGACACAAAGGATTGTGTCCACCTCCCTTTAGAAAGCTAACCTGCGCCGAGCGTCAGGCAGTGAACACATTAGCACTGAAAAGTGAAAAGCCCCCCCCCAAGGCCCAGCGGAGGTTAGCGTTTTTAAGGGAAGCGAACAAAATCCTTCTTATCAATAAAAGTAATAAGTTTAGGTAAAAAATGCCATTGAATTAAGGACATATTAGACAACTTAATCCGGTTAGAAAGTTTCAAAATGTGCCTACATGAAGATGGTAGCTTAATGCACCACTTAAAACTTCTTATCAAACATTCCCTTCAAAAGTGCCAATTTATTTTTTTACCTTTATTGATTCTCCTTAAATAGATGAAGTGGAGTAGAGAGTAAAGTAGGTAGCAGATGTCCCTATACTAAATTATTCTAGCTTAGTACTGGTGTAGTTCTTTTTAACTCATTCCTAATTCTTATCTTAGGTGATTGAAGTGAAATGCAGTGCTGGGTATCTTTGCTTTAATAAGCATCAGTGGATAAGAAAGTAGCATTTGTAATACCTGCCTTGATTCCCTCTAAATGGATGAATTGGAGTGCAGAATAAGGTAGAACTAGATGCCCCTTTTTATTGGATTCAATGCATTAAAATATTATGAGTTAGCAATGATGTTGTGCAATGAAGTGTGGAGTTTCATAGTTATCACCTTCACCCATTAAGGGCAAGATTAGTTGGAATACACTTGGACTCAATAAAAGCCTTATCCCAACTGGGGCAGCAACAAGGACTGGGTTGGGTCGAAGCCTGGCTCGTTCAACCCAAAATTTGGGCGGTTGGGTTGGTGTAATTTCAGATTGGCTTCAGTTTGAGATCAAGTTTCAGTCCCAAACCTTATTTTGGGACCGAGCTTCTTTAGGATTTTTTGGGCCATTTTCTGAGCTAGCCCAGCCTTATTTTAGAGTGGAGTCAACTCAAGGAGTCGACAAACTATAACGTAAATAGATTCCAAACCTAACATGGAGATGGAATCTTTTAAATAATGAACAATCAATTTAGGATGTTTGACTGCTAGCCTCCAAGTTGTCGTACCAACCAATCAACGTGCCCATAACCCATGTTGCCACTGTGTTGCATACACCACGAGCTGACACATGTGTACAAGGTTAAAAATAGTATAAAAGCCATTCTATTCGAGAAAATAAAAAGGCCCAAAAAAGCATAGGAGCCAAATTAAAAAAACACATGCGTGTCCATGCACACGTACAGTGGCGGAGCCACATAGGACCAAGGGGGGCCCGGGGCAGTTGCCCCTTCAATGTCTCAGTACTCTTGTAATGCTAATGGGTCAGACAAATTTTATACTTGATTGGAATCAATTGCTCCTCCCCCCCTCCCCCTCCCCTCGCACCCTCCTTAATGTATGAGTGTCCCATGATTGAAATCAGTTGCCCCACCTTAACAGAAAGTGAGTTCACGTCAACTCCAATCTGACTGAACTGATACAATGTCTGACAAAGGGTGCATTAATAAAGGGAGCAAATGTCCTATTCAGGCTGCCAAGTGACTTCATTTGGAATAAAATGGGTGGGAGTTTAAAAATTCATCCAACCACTACCCATTTTATTCCATGTGAAGTCACCTGGTGTCCTGGACAGAACATCTATTTTGATTAATATTTACACAAGTACTTATTAATTGTATATTTATCACAATACCCTCCTTTGACCCATGTGTATTGGCTCAAACACCCTTTGTAAAACCACATGTCATGCACTGATTGCTAATAGATTGATACCAATCCATTGAGATTGGAGATGATTTAAAATCCCGGAGAATCCTTGCCCTCGGATTAGGTGCATCCCTTAATGGGTGCCAACAGTGTGCCCGCAACTAGCAGGTAACACGTCACGTTGAAAAAGTGATTTACACTTTTTAGGGGGGTGCTTTTCAATTTTTTTTATGTGACGTGTCACCCTTTGGTTGTGGGTGTTGGCACCTGTTAAGGGAGTGCACATAATCATTTGGCTTACCCCCCACCTGAAAATCCTGGCTCCGCTCCTGTACACGTAACACAGCCACAACATTAGGATCATGTGGGATAATGAATACATTATGAGGTAAGATAGTCACAATACATAAACCATTGGCCTGGAGTCTTTCATTGACGGGATTGATAGGGGTAGTCTAAAAGCAAATTTTTTAAATGTGTAGAAATTGTTGAATTGGAAGTTCTATCTTTGGATTTTGATATTACATTTTTATCTAATTCCCAAAAAAGATTCAATCACTCTCTTTTATAAATCAGATTTTAGTCCTAGAAAAATTTGAAATAAGGTTATAAATAAACTTTAAATACTGTTTTCTAACTTCGTGAAAAGTTTTTAAGCATCTTATTTGACACATTGGTTTCCAAAGATCAAAAAGGGTACAATTAATAAATAAAATTCAAAAAGAAGCTTTTGAAATTAAGCTTACCTGCTTGGTTTCCTGTAATTTTAGGTATTGTTCATAACCTAGGAAGCCCAGATACTCCAAAATCCTCGATATATCCATGTCTGATACGTATCTGATACTGCAAGGATACCTCTGCATGTGTGCTGCGGCTTCTTGGAGAATAATTTTTTTTGAATTCTTAGTACTTTGTATTCTAAAGACTAAACACCATTATATGGGCATGCATGTGCTTTTACTATTACTTTTAAATTAGTTTTAGAGATATTTTCAAACATTTTGATGCATATTATTTATTTTTTAACATAAAGTATAGATAAAAATATTACTTAATTAATTGATGTATCGTATCCTAGTTTTTCAAAAATTGTGGTATCGCTGTATCCGCATCATACCCATGTCTTGTATCAGTATCCGTGCTTCCTAATTCATAACTGAATGCATTAGGTCAGAAAATTTTGGATAATTTTCTGCCTAAACTGCAAGCAGTTCTTTTGGGCTTACTTATGGGTATCCGAATGAAGGCCACGAAGATTGTATTAGCTAGTGAAGCATTAAGGGTTGTTAATATAGTTACTAAGAAGTCTATCTGTCCCTGGTTTTTGCATCATATTATTTTGGTTGAATGTAAAGAACTAATCTCTAGCTTGCAGGAGCTTAAGATACAACATGTTAACAAACTCTGTAACTCGGAAGCTCATGATATGGCCTAGTATGGGTATAAACTTGATCTCTGATTTATATTTTGGGCCTGGATATTAATGAAATTATTTTTGTCACAAAAAAAGATAAAATTTTGGCCCTTATTTTAATGAAAATTGCTCAACTAAGATTCACATTTAATATTACTTTGAATATTATATTTTCCTATAAAAATACCTAGGTGCCCAAGGTAACATTATTACATTCATTTGTTTCTGCTGCTTATGGATGAATATACTACCATTCATTCAATATAGCATTGTATGAGTCACTACAATGTTTATTATTGAATGACTACTATTATTATCTTCTAAATTATCTAGGGTTTGCCAAATCCAACAATTTATATCCATGTCAAGGTATGACATTCATGGTAATATAAGTGCAAAACACAGTAATATTCTCATACATCCTGGAATTATTATCAGTTATATCAATCTTATTCGGTGGCTTAGCTCTCGAGGTTGCTATAATCACTTCCTGTCTTTGGTAACTTTCAGTTGGAGCTACAAAACAAAAAGCTCTCTACTAGTTCCTAGATGCCAAATCCTTGAGTAACTCTGCAAGGGAGCTCTCATTCCTAATGCTTTCCACCCACTTTGCATTGATGCGAACCCGTTCAATGCTTTGCTTCAAAGTCCTGGCAATTGAAGGTTTGATACGGCTTGCAAAAAACTCCTCTATTTCATTTGCCTTCTCCTCCGATGAAAACTGTAACAAGAAAAGGACAGGTACCATTGATGCAGATTCCTTGTACACATCTCAAAAGTCAAATGAAGTAAAATATTCACTAAGAGCTACCACAACCCCCCACCCAAAAAAAGAAAAAGAAAAAGAAAAAAAATACATATATAAATAAATAAGAGGAATTCCATAACTGACCGGTGACACGATGGCACTGATAAAAGTGGTTATAAGAAATCCAGAACCCCAGGTCTTTGAGATGTGATCCCAATTATCCTGCACTCCAATCACGAGAAATGTTTAGATGGCAGAATATAATGTGTAGAGTCCTCTCTTTTCTGGGCTTAGCAATTCTAAATTAACATATGACTGTTGTTGGTTCATGAATCATTTAAAATCTTGTAACTATCATCTACAAATAAGGTGAGACATTACAGAAATGACCAAGAGCATTTAGTACAAAGGATAGTGCAAAAACAAAAAGGTGTTTCCATTAATTGTAGTTTGATAAAAGATGCTTCTAAGGAGGTCAAAAAATAAAATAAAATAACCGGGAAAAAGAGTACCTTGAGCCATCTCCATGCTGTTTCACGCCCCACCCTACTTACTCCAAGTCCAGAAACTGCATCTTGACTTCTTACCTGTGTAAAAGGGTACATAAACCCAGCACCTTGATTAAAGAAAATCTTGGTGCGTAGCTTAAAGAGAACTTTTAAAGCAGCAAGAAAATAAATCACAGTACCTCAGAAGACAACAAAAAGTTCAGAACTTCAAGAATAATACCAGAATCCGTACAAGAGGAAAAAGAACCTACAAAACATGGAGACAAAATCCATCAGAAAATGGATAAGACTCAAATTTCCATAATTAATTTCCCATTTGTACTAAAATTACGTAGAATGCGCCCTTTCTCCTCGCTTTGATCAGTCTCCCTATAAACTCTTAGTAGAGATTCATAACCCGATCTGTTCAATGTGCTGACCTTCTGCATCACTGAAATATATGCTGCCTGCAAAAGTATTTGTAATGACACATTAATAAAGCAATATAGAAATATACAACAGTTCAATTTAGTGCTTTGAATTTGTCAACCTTTCTAATGTCAGGAGGGAGGAGAGGGGTATTTCTATCATTTAAGAATGCATGAAAGCGTTTGATGCCTTCATTTTGGGTAGCATCATGTCCAAATAGAGCAAGTGCAGTCAAAACGTCCCCTCTCAACATTGCATCCAAGTGGCTTTCACCTTGCCTAGGCTCCCACCCTAACTTCCTATAGAGAAAATCCATCAAGAAAGCATCAAAGGATGAAAATTGGAAAGAGTTGATATTCTTCTTAGTTGGGTCTGACAAGAATAAATCATCAGATATAAAAATACAAACTTCACAACAACTAATATTAAAGCACCAACTTGAATGACAAGTTTACAATTCTATAGTTTCCATGCAGTAAATAAGTGGGAACTCACCCCCACATATCATATTATGTATGTTGTCCATGTATTTATGTATATTAACCCTTATAAAAAAACCAAAGTTCATATTTGTAGCATGATAGCATCAGTAACTTAGAGCAAAAGTAAACAAACAGGTTTTCCATTTCCTAATACCGATTGGTGCATGTTTACAATCCCAAATAAGACCACATTTCACATAAAGCATGATGTAGACTTAGAATGGGAATGGCAGAACAAGATTCATGTAACCGGCTCCAAGTAGTTGGGATAAGGCTTTGTGGTTGTTGCTCTAGTTTAAGTGGGAATAGTAAATTGTTAGGAAGATGCGAGTCCTAGCACTCATGAGAGTTGCTCAATGTAATTCCAAGTCATTATAGAAGTAGGAATTACATAATACTAATGATGCAGACAACACAAAGAGACTTATGTATGTGCCCCCACACGAGGGCCAGGTTTAAATTAGAGTGTTATGTGGGTGTAATTAAAGTTTTGTAAGGGGTAGGATATTTTTGATAAGGCATTTTGTGCCATAATTGTTTAGAGATTTAGTATAGGGGTACTCTTTTGTAGTAAGGTTGAAAAGCCAACGGTCTTTTTGGGAGAAGAAGGCCTAGTCGACAGCTCATGCTTTGGTTGTATTTGGAGTCCCAAAGTCAACACAGTGGGGCCAACAGCCCCATATTACTACTCATAATAACGTATGAATGGTAGAACTCCGCGAGAAGACAAACCAGATATAGAACTTTCCAAGAACTACCCAATGTTAAGGGAGCATGAACTAGAGCTACTCTTCAAGTAACCAAAAGAAACCCTTCACTATTACAAAAGACTATGCTGTCAAAAAACTTACTCTGCAGGATACTGGAAAAGATTGATGAAGATTTGGTAAATGTCATCCGTCAATCCAGCAGTGGCATCAGTTGCAATATTTGAAACTTTATAACTTACCTGTAAAATCAGAACGCTAGAATTAGGTCTAAAAATAATTAAAGGGGACTTAAATCAAAATTAGGAGAGAACCTTACAGTAATCAAGCATGACAACACAGTATAATCAAGTTCTTCACGGTAAGCACTCATCAGGGTAAACAAAGAGGATAATGACTGCTTGCGAGCCATACAAAGGGCATATGAATCATCCAGTATACCTGCCGAAAGGTATTAATTTGAAGGCAATTAATTTATCTTTGATTAAAGAAAAGATTATCAAATTATATTGAACATATCAATATTACCGAATCTATCTGTTGCAGAGAGGTAGTTGGCTTCTATTGCATATCTAAGTCTGGATGCAAGGCCATCATCATATTTCACCCTATAAAAACCTGTTTGGTCAACATTAAGTTTAATCCAAGGGCCTTCTGCATTGTTCTTCTCACTCTTCCCTTGGTTTCCTTTCTCAGCAAAGCCGTCTTTAGCGATTGAGCAACTTAGCAACTCCTTAATATCAAGAGTTTCAGATTTTGTCCGTAAAAGGAAATTTTTCTGAGCATCGTAAGAACCACAACATAGTGTTATAGGAACAATCCATTCCCCATCCCCATGGGATCCATTTGACAAGAACTGAGTCTGCAATGAATTATATGAAACGTCAGATCTCCATCAATCCAACAACAACAAACAGCCTTATCCCAACTATTTGATAGTAAGAATCATGCGCTAGTTAAAAATATGTCAGCAACTGAAAATCCATAAAAATCAGAGACCAAAGGTATATGAGAACTATCATATAAAATTTCTTTTTCCACCATGGACTATTAAGACATCAGCACCATCAATATGAGAAAAATTCTATCCAAATTGAAGTGATATATAGAAGGCAGACAGTCCTCCTAAGCCTTACCTTTCTCTTTATACTTCCACCTAATTATTTTTTTGGTTCAAGGTAGAAACACAAATCCCAATTTATCTTCTAATTCTTTTAGTTGTCCATAAGATACTTGTGGGTGTGTATTATCGAGAGAGAGAGAGAGAGAGAGAGAGAGAGAGAGAGAGAGAGAGAGAGTGCACATCACACCATTAATGTTTTAAGGAAACATAATTTTCAGGAATAGAATATCATCTAATGCCTTCAAGTTTACACTAGACAAATACAGATTCCTTCTATAATATCCTTTCTAGCTTGTCCTACAAGCAATTACCAGTTGAAAAAATTTGAAGCAACCCAATTACTCAATATATTAATGCCCTTGCATTAATGATGGTGTCATACAAAAATTAACCATTAAGCACATCATCAATCGAATGCATTACATTCCAACTATGTGCACGGCATGTAAGAAGCATGATGGTAGAGCATTTGATGTAGAGTTTTTGATATCATACAAAAATTAACCATCTAGCATATCATCAACCACCTTTTTCCTCCTTAAAGGAGGCTACAGTGGTAGAGCATTTGATGTAGAATGGCCTAGGGCCTTAAAATCCTGTGGGTAGCAAGCCCAAAAATAAATAAATAAATAACTTCCATGACAAATCTGATAAATTCCCTTAAAAGCATATATATGAAATTACAAACAAAACTCAGAGATTCAATTCGCTGGACAGAAATAGGGCACATTAGAAACTAGGATTAAATGGGTCCTTGACTTAAGATGAAACCCACAAAATTTCAGGTCAAACAATTAAGTCTAAGTATATCAAATATAGAAAAACTCAGGTCTAGTAGAAGAGTTCCAGCACAACAGAATCAATATAAAATAGGAATGAATGAAATTTAATGAACAGGAACAGTAGACTAGACTAGCAATGGAATAGGGTAGTTAACTTAGTAACAGACCAATCTAGAAATCTATGATGGAATTAACTAACAAACAAAGGTCTTAAACTATAAAAAACTGAAGCAGCAGAACAGATAGGTAAAACAGAATAAAACCAGGATTGATAAAACTTCAGCAAATCAAGCAATCGATCAAGGAACCAAAGTGGAATTTAGGGATTGAGATACTTAACCATTATGGGTACAAAAGTCTGCTGAGAAAACTCCATTATGGAACCAAAGACAATTGTGATGAGAAATCAGCCTAGCAAATGCTATCATTCAGCAGCCTTCATGGGCTCAGAATGTTGGCTTTATTCTAAGATTGATACTCCAGCAGAATCCCTCTAAAACAGCACAAAATTTTTATGATTCCAATCCCTTTTTTCAGATGAACAGGATGGAAGATCTTCATAACAGAAAATAAGAGAGAAGAAAGAGAAGCAATCACACAGCAATAATGGAGAAGAAGAATAGCAGCAGTTTCAAACTACTACTGTACCACAGTCCAACTGTGGGTTTCTCAAGGTGGAAGTTCAACTTCATTTCTACAAAATCAAGCCCAGCTTGCACAAACTTTCATTAACCAGTCTACCAATTCGTTGGGGGTGTTATCCCTTTAAATAGGTTACAAGTATTTGAAGTTTTAAAATTCTTAAGAAAATTGAAACTCCTAAAAAACTAGAATTAAAAAGAAAAAAAATCCTCCCCAAGTAATTTCCTAAACTTGCCTACCTTCAAATTTGTAGAGAATCCTAAACTCTTTTTAAAACTTCTAAATAAGAGACAAAACCCCAGCTATTGACCAGCCTTTAAATTTCATAAACTTCCCAAAAACCCCTTGGCCTTTAAGCCTTATAACAATATCATAAAACTAAGACTATTCCTAAACTACCCCCACATTTTGGTACAACCCTTCAGTACCATTCATCCTCTAGGGGCCTCATAGTGGGTCCAAAACCCAGCCACCCCTTTCCTTGGCAGTACACAGCCTTGGTATTGATTGCACTTGACTCAGCTGTTACATCAGCATTTCCTTGAATAGTTTTCAACATTGAGTTGGATCAGATAGATGTTAAAAAAAATTCTTTGAAGCCATCTCAGCTTTGCCTTCTATTTGGGATTGTGCTTTGAGATCTCAAGAAGGATAACATCTCGAGATCTCGGATGGTGGTAACTGATGAGCCTATTCAGTGAAAGCTTTCTAGCAGGTGGAAGATAATAGACATTGTCCTCCACATCTTGCTAAAATTATTTACCATCTACGAAGTTAGCTCAAGTGTGAAAGATTATCATCTACTTGTACCTAAAAAAGGTCAATCAAATTGCTGATTCTTTCACTTAAAATGGTGCAAATACATAAGTTCGTAAGAAACTCTCTTCCTTATTTGGCATGTTTCTGTATCATACATACTTTAAGTTATTTATCAGATAAAGTAAAAATGTAACAAAAATTACATTACTTTTCTAATCCAATATGTTTTTTTCCCTAACAAAGGAAACCGTTATGTATTCTTGTAGTAAGTCCTAACGTTTAGTTGATTAACCATACTCTATAATCAATATCTCATGCAGCATTCCCTACATGCATTTATATTCCTATCATGCAAACAAAAATAATCCTGAAGAAGGGGATGTGAACAATTAAAACTTAATGTATAAATCCCACAAAAACAATACAACACTACGTCCCACATAAAAACAATGCTTTCTAGTCAAGCAAATGTCATTTTCAATTGCCTTAAGCAAAAACAGTATGTAAAAGTGAGCCATAAACAAACCTGCTCAAATTCCAACTTATGATCTTTGACTTTTGCAGAGACAACTGGGTATCCCTTTCGTTTTGTCCATGAATCCATGAGCATTTTGACAGGTTCACCAGATTCCTCTTCCAGAACAGCCCATAAATCTTCAGTCTTTGCATTTGAGCATGCATATCTTTTTATGTATGACGCCAATGATCTCTAGTTACACAAAAAAGTCACTTGTCATAAATCATGTCCATTGTCAAAGAAGAATACTCAATACAAATGCCCTACATGACTAATAGTAAGAAAATATACTCTAGATGGCCTTATAACAGGGTAGATGAAGTGGAGAAGTGTTTCTAGAGTGCTATGAGAATATAATTAAAATCATCGGGCAATTTTTAGAAGTTGGCTATAAGAGTAGCAATGGTTTATGCAGCAAAATGTTGGGCAACCAAGAAACAACACATACACAGAATGAGTATAGCTGAGATGATCTTGAGTTGAATCAAAGGCAAGACTGAAAGGATAGATAAAAAAATGTATGCATATGTAGAAACTTAGGGGAAGCACCAATCAGTGACAATGTGAGGGAAAGCTGACTGAGATGATTTGTTCATGTGCAACAAAGATCATGATTGCTCCAGTGAGGAGGGATATGGTGCAAATTGAAGGCATTAGGACAAGAAGAAGGCTGAAAATAACTTGGGTTGAAGCAATGAAAAAAGACATGAGTGTGGACTCTCAAGGTATATAACAATATGATGACTTGGCAGCAAGTTCAAAAGACTAAAAAGGCGAACTGCAACGCATCTTTGATCCTCTTTGCAAACACATCAATGACTAAATCTATAAACCAAAATAAATGTATTTCACAGCTAAAGTACACCCAATGTTGCAAAAGCCCCCGTCACATAATTCAGAATCCAAAAAACAAAAAGTTATAGTTTGACCAATAATTAGAGAGATCAAACAATGAAACATGACATGGAGAAAAGGGAAGCTAAATAGCCTAACCTGAAAACATTCAGGACCAAGATAGCTTTGTAGCATCCGGATAACAGCAGCACCTTTTTCATAACTAATTGCATCAAAAATTTCATCAATCTCTCCAGCATGGCCAATCTCCACCTGAAACACAACCTTATTACTCAATGGCGTGTTAAGTGAAAACCAATAATGTACAAGACATAGAGTTAGTAAGCACTAACAGTTCGACCAAAGCTCTGGATAAAAAGTTGGCAATGAGTTCTCACCTCAATAGGGTGTGATTCCACAAGTCCATCCAGCTTAAGACCCCCTGTGATTTCATCAAGAAATTGGGTCCATATTTTCCATTCAGGATATAAGCTATCTGTTGCTAAATAGCTTATCTGAAAACAGAGAAATCATTAGATGAATGGTTTACTAGCTTATTGAATAGAATCAATACTACCTTAGGTTAATAAAATCAAGAGTCTCATGAGAAATACCCATGTTGCGAACCCCTCGTTAAGCCATAAGTGTGTCCACCATTCCATTGTTACGAGATTTCCAAACCACTGGTGTGCCAGTTCATGAGCAACAACAATTGCAACCTGAACAGATGCAAATCGACATGCTGAAGCATTTCCATAGGGTACATCATAGAGAAATAGATGAATAATCCACAATAGTGAGATGTGCACATCCACATCGAATTTCAGTAAATGTACATTACATTTTGCTTGTTAGCAGCTGCAGAATGCTGATCATCATAGAGCAAAGCCGCTTCCCGGTAAGTGATCAAACCATAGTTCTCCATAGCCCCAGCAGCAAAATCAGGGATGGCAACCATATCCAATTTGGGCAGTGGGTATGGCAAGGCAAAGTAGCTGTATGGCTTCAAATAAAAAATTAGATGTTGGACACTGACTCAAAGGAAAAAAAACATTAAATAAACTAGTAACAAGGACCAATATGGTCAGTAGTATCCTTTCAAATTCATTACACTCGGTTGTTAAAGAAATGATGGCAAGAGTCAATTAATTGTACCAACTGAATAAATAGAAACATACAGTTTATATACATCAAGTGTCCTAACGGCAAAATCCAATGCAAAGTTTCCTTGATTTCCCGTACCAACTTGACAGTATACCCGAACTTTAACCCCTGAACATAGACATAAAGAATAATAATATCAGCAATGAGGTTTGCCAGACATATGATAAAAAAAGAGAAAAGTGAATGATCATACCATCAGATGTCTGGTCTTCTACATAATCAAAAAAACCAACAACAATGGCAACCAAGTAAGTTGACATAATTGGTGATTCCTGAAAGTATACTGTCTTCAGATACCCATCAATCTTTTCCTGAATGACTGGCATGTTGGACAACGCCATCAGTTCAGACGGCACAACCAATGTTACCTTGAACGTAGCCTGAACATAATATGGGACAAACATTATCCATCATTGGTACACTTCACAGGTTTTAATTGACATGCATTTGAACATAAATGCTACAGGTATGAATACCAATTCCATCCATAAAGACCAACAGATATCAAAACATAGCAACAACTGAAACAGATTAACAAACAAAATTTTAATATGTTTTGAAGAAAAACTTCTGTTAGAACTTACTACAATCACTGTTCTTCTCCAGAAAGGTATGGTACCTTCACATCCAAGGGTGTTTTGAGCGCTGGAGAAGGGCAGATATGGTCATCCCTACTCCTTCAACAATAACATCCCATGGCAGAGATGCGGGACAAGTAGGGGGCCCTCTCGCATGTATGATCCAATTTATGTTTATGTGCAGGTTTAGGAATTGCCACTAGTCAATGAGTTGCACAATAAATGGCACGAGAAGGGGAATCAAAATCATCATCATCAATCCTTGCATATTTACTTAATATTAAGAGTAGGAGTAACTTACAAAGCATAGTGTAGTCTAACAGCTTGTAATCAGTTGTTTATTGTCTAGTGAACAATCCTGAATCAGTGTAACAGCTCCGTCGAATCAATACAAGTAAGTCATGTGTTACTTATTGTTATTCAATTTATCTTTGGTACCATAATTATCATTCTTTCCTCCATACAGCTATTGAAAGTCCTCTTAAGTGAGGCAGATCCGAATCAATCCAATCAAGTACATCCAACTCAAGATGAAGAGAATTTGAAAATACCCAAACACATGTTTCATGTAGCTGACCTCAAATCGTAGGGATAAGGCCTAGATTAATTACGTAGTTGAGTTCCTGTTCAGCTAGTAGAGTAAGATATCACCCAATATATTCTGGCAAGAGATCTGCCTAATCACATATGCTTGCAGGCTCACATACTTACCTTCCTCTTGAAGAGTCCAATTTCTTAAGGAAACAAAAGTGTCATTCAATTAGAGAGAAGGATGCCTAAGTAACTATGAAATTATGTAGTAAAAATGAGTGCAAATATGAAAAAAATTGGAGTTTCTTCTTCGCCCCTTTTCTTCCAATGGAGTGCAAGGCAAAATCAAAAAAATCAAAACTGAGTAAAAAGATATAAATCTCAACAAAGCAAACCAAACAACTACAAGAATTCCATTCAGAATTTCAGACAGATTTTTAACAAAAAAAAAAAGAGGAGAAAGAAAGAAATATCATCCAATACCTTTGCAGAAGGTTCATCCCAACATGGGAAACATCTCCTGGCATCAGCTGGTTCAAATTGTGTAACTGCCATATTCTTCTTCTCTCCATTAAGCTCATAAGTACTATACAGAATCAATTAAAAAAAAACTTAAACAAACATCTCCAGATAAAATAAAAAATTTCAAGAGAGAGAACAGATTACCTTCTGTAAAAACCTTTCATTTTGTCATTAAGGGTTCCTTCAAAGCCAATCTTCAAAATCCCCTCTCCGAGAGGAAGAACCTCATTGAACTCCAACACCAAGATCTCATCTTTTTCAACCATTTCAACCTCCACAGGACGAAATTCCTGATTTAAAATTAAGGGGAGGGAAGCAAAATCGTTTTCATATTTCATTCATTCATCCGACAATAATCGAAATAACATTGCCGTAATCAAACTAGAAGAAAACCCGGATTATAGTAGAAGAATGCTAAGTTAATACCTTGGACGAGCTTCGATTCTTGAAGCACAGAGAACCATGATCGACGACGAGTTCAGCGGCATTGAGGACGATGAACTTTGTCTCTGCTACTATATTAACGTCGATCTCGACTGTTCCAGTGAATTTGCAGGCGATGAGGTCTGGTTTGAGATTCAAATCGTAGTGTTTTGGGATTGCGAATTTGGGTAATCTCGGCTGTCCTTTGAACTGCTCGGATTCCTGTTTCGACTCCATTAAAGGATTGAGTTGGAATGAAAAGCTCGACGAACGAGCTGGGCTATTACTTTGTTCGAGAAATCAACCTTTGCGTTGACGCCACAGCCAAGTTTGAGGGGGAGTAAATGAGATGACAGAAGAGGTTAGAAAACCAACCGATGAAAAAGAGGAGAAAACTATGGAAATATTGACAAGAGAGCAAACTACCATTTGTCAACTATTAAGTTGATTTGATTTCCTATCACTTTGGGATATCATATTTTGGCGACTTTTGCCTTAAGGCTTAAGCAATGTCTCCATGTCAAGTATTCCTCTTTTGATTTGATTTGATTTTCGACACTTAAGGTATCTAAGATTTGGCACATATTCATACGAGGCACGCCATGTATCTCTTAGACATTATTTTTATTATTTTTTGATTTCCTATTATTTAGGAAATCTTATTTCTAAGAAAAAAAATTTGGGAAAGATTTCTAAGAAAATTTATTTGTAAAGATCTTTGAATATTTCATGATATCTATCTTCAATTGCAATCTTTTATTTACATCATAAGTAACTCTTCTAAGGAAAAAAAAAATTGGAAAAGATTTTATTTGTAAAGATCTTTGAATATTTCATTATATCTATCTTCAATTGTAATCTTTTATTTACATCATAACTCTATTTGAGAGAGAGAGAGAGAGAAAGAAAGATAAAATAAAAATAAAAATTAGAATCAATCAAAAAGTAAAAAAATTTCATAAACATTTGAAGTTTGGGCAATGAAAACAACAAAAAACCAATCCATTGGAGCAAAAATAGTAATAATTCAATGAATCATTAAATGGAGAATAAATTAAAGAGTTTCCTTGACTTACTAATTTAACCATTTTTTATGTTGAATGAACGAGAGAGAGTGATTTTGGAGGGAAAAAACAGAGAAAAAGAGTTGGTAAGTATGGTGGAGACTAGGAGTAGGCATGGGCCGGGCCGGCCCTAACCCAACCCTTAAATTGGCCCAAAAAAACCTGGCCCGAGCCAGACCCGGCGAGGGCCTAAGCCCGACTAAGGCTCAAACTTTTATTGAGGGTCGGGCTTGGGCTTACCTTGGCCCGCCTCGAGACCCGAACTTTTACATACATAATAATACATAATATATATGTATTATATATAATATACTAATTTTTTTAAAATTATCAATAGTATATAACTTAGTTGATAAAAATTGCTTTTTACAACAAGTATTGGATTAAGTCCTAGTGAAATCAATGATTTTTTAAAATAAACAACCCTTAAAATTTAAATATATAGTTTTCTATGCTTTTT
>JAOXJP010234625.1:0-10134 GCA_025762735.1 Platanus orientalis
AAAAAAAAATGAGAGAAGAGGAAGATGGAGAAGGGACGATGACCAAATAGAATTTGAAATACGATTAACCTCAACAATAGAAAAAATCCGGATGAGGATGTAAAAAAAAACTCACCGAATCTACTCTGTCGTATTTGGATGTCTTCTCTACTCCTGCTCTTGCAAAATCCAAAAACCAGAAAATTAAAACCTAAATTAAAAACAAATCTCAAAATGGAGAAGGGACGACGAACAGAGAGGGAGGGAAGACATACCGATATCTATAGAGGGACGATGAGATTTGAGGCGAGAGAATGGGAACGAGAGACAGAGGGCGCGAGAACGAGAGTTCAGAAAAAAAAATGGAGATTTAACTGTCTGCGCGTGCGAGATCGAAATGGAACCCAGAAACTGTGCTTTGAGGCGGGAAATATGAGCACGAGGCTTGTTGAAGGGGGGTACAAATAAAAAATACCTTTACAGGCGGTGCTTACCAAACCGACCCTAATTCAAAACTTTTAGTGGCCGTTTTTACCGAACTGCCCCTGATACAATAACTTTAGTGGCCATTTTTACTGAACTGCCCCTAATACAATACCATACATTATCCACTAATCAGTGAGTACCGCCTCTGATAGAATACCTTTAGTGGCGATTTTATACCAAACCGCCCCTTATTCATATTATATCCATAATCATAAGGTATGCTATCACTAATCAGTGGCGGTTATGTGCACCGCCGTTGATATAGTTCCTTTTTACCAAACCACCCCTAATATTATCCCTATTGTTACTTTTAGTGGCACATTTTCAAAAGCACCACAAAATGTATAAATCCCTTATTTTTACACTTTACCATTCATGGCAATTCTAGAAGAACTGCCGCTGCTAATTGCAAAATATAGAATTGGCCGCGCCTAACATATAAAGCAGCCGTTTATTTCAACACTGCCACTAATAGTTACTTTTAGGGGCGTTTGTATATAACCGCCACTAAAAGTACATTTTTAGTGGCAATTTTTTTTGGCCGCCATTAATAAACTGCCACAAAAAGCTAGTTTTTTTTTTTTTAGTGTATGATGATTAAGTCCATTCCTATAGTCAAGTACAAGCATTGCTTGATCTTGATTGGCTTTGGTAGTACTTAAGTGTCCCTAGGGGGCTTGTGTGAAGATGGTTAGAAGAGTTTTTGTTTTGTGGAGATTGATGGAATTCAAGCCAAGGTAGAGATTTGTTGAGTGTGGCTCAAATTCTACCTTGTGTTCCAGATGTTATTGATGTCTCAGAAAAGTACTGGTGATCAAGCCACGCATTCGCTGGTTGAGCTTAGGGGTTCGGGGACTTTGCCCCTGGCAGTCTGACTAAATCCATTTTTGTAACCCAACCTACGACCCGGTTCGGTTCTCTTTTGTGTAACCGCATATATAAGTTGCGTTAGGGTTTTTTGAGAGTCATCTCAACTTTGACAGAGAAATAAGAGAAAGGGTGTATTTGGGGCTTAGGGTTTGAAAGCTTGTTTTTTTTGTAATCTTCTTTGTTCATAGTGAAATTTATTGTTGTCTTCGCCCATGGATGTAGGCTATAAGCTGAATCAGGTATATTGCTGTGTTCTATGCATTTTACGTTTCTTGTTTACTTCGTTTTTCTCTCTGGTTTGTGGGTTTAGTCACAATAGTCCTTATACTTCAACCAAGTTCATAGCTTTTTTCCAAATTCATTGGAAGCAAATTTTCACAACATTTTTCGGAGTCAAGTGCAGATCATCGTCCATCGAAGCCACTAGATGAAATATGCTCATTGGAGCCACTATGAGCATACTTACAAGGGGATTCTCGTGAAGCTTGTAAGTGAATTTTAAGTTTATTAATTTTCTTGTAATAGTTTAGGATAACTATTAATAAAAATTAAAGTAGCTCAGGTGTGAGCCATTAAGAGTGGACGTAGGCCTAGTGTGTCAAAGTATTATAAACCTCTTGTGCACTTGTGGTTGCTTGTTTGCTTTATTTGTCTATTATTTATGTAAGTGCACTTATGGTTCATTGAGTATAAATTTTGTTAGAGAATTTATCAACCCATCTCCTGCTCTGCTATAGTTCGCTATAGTGTATGATGGAGTGTTGTGGTCTATGATAGCATTCACTAAAAATGGAAAATTCTGATTGTTACTTGTTAAATATTCCGCTGCATATTAAGTTAAATTCTAAGTAAATCAAAGTAAAATAAAATTAGGCTTAACAATTAAACAAATTTAAAAGAAGTGGCTTGATCCTATTCACCCCTCTTTAGGATCATTCGGATATCGAACTCTTTAGAATTTCAATTGTAAAGTGTTACAACTTGATCATACTAAGGTGGTAGGAATCTTACCTTCATCACTTACTTCATTTTTTTCCATGTGCATACTGGTTTTTTGATTGCTGGGTATGCATGTGTTGAAGTTGATCCCACCATGAAACTCCTCCCTTTAATTCATGATCGTCAATCTAATTGTGTCTCCATTAAATGAGTAATAATAACATGCATCTCTAGCATTGCTTGTTGGTTTTCTCATTGGAAGGCCTCAAACGTCGCCCTTGTCATCATGGTATTCTCTAGGGTACCACTCAAGATATTGTTGTTGTTTGAAGACTCTGCTCCACTTTGAATCAGGTTCAAGCACCATTGAACCCAAGCCTTAAAACCACTTGGAAAAATAATGAAGAAATCCTTTTTTTTTTTTTTTTTTTTTTTTCACAATAAAAAATTGCGACAATTCAATGTCTCACGTTAAGAAGCCTTTAAGTAATAATTTGCTTCCAACTCTCATCTAAAAAACTTAAAATACTTCAATAACCCTTTCTAATAACAACTATACTAATAAAATAATGGCAAGAATGTAAAATAAAAATAAAAGAGATAAATAGAAAGTGATTATATTTAAGAACCCTCTTCCTCAACTTTTATTTTTCTTCTTGGACGGTTTCTCTCTATCCTTCACCAAGAATCCTTGGGTAAAACGTTTTACATCATTTAACCATTTCACTCATCCATTATGGATATATTAAAGAGGTTTTGGAATTATTCATCTATTTGGCCTTATTCATGTGATGATTGAATGCTAAACTTGCGCACTGGGTCCTTACCCCAACAACAACAAAGAAAAAAAAAAAATGTTTTGGGTGCTCTTTGGGCCATAGTCAAGAGACAAGGCCTAATTACCCCAAATATGATATTGCTAAATAGAACTAAGAAAAGAAGTCGGGCTAGGAGGCATTGGTATGTCTACGGTCCCTTCCAACATCAAGACCACCTTTTTCATGGAGGGACGGAGTGATGGCTCATCCTGGATGCACCAAAGTCCCATCCTAACCATCCTCTCAAATCTTCTTTTGTCCACATTTTCATCAGCAACCAACATACCAAGTTGGCCAGCCTCGAAGCAGTCGTACACCCAATTAGAAAGAACAACTTCATCTTCAAGAGCATCAATGTCCACACCTTTTCGACAACAGATTATCTCCAACAGCATGACCCCAAAGCTATACACATCTGCCTTCACAGTTATGGGCAAGTTCTTGTGCCACTCGGGTGCAACATACCCCCTTGTTCCTCTGATCTCAGTGAAGGTCCTGGTTTTGTCTGGCTTCAGCAACTTTGCGAGTCCAAAATCAGCAATCTTTGCACACCGATACTCATCCATGAGTATGTTTTGAGGTTTTATGTCGCAGTGGATAATCTGGGTTTCACACTCTTCATGCAAATAAAGGATACCTCTAGCTACATGTAGGGCGATTCCTACTCTTTCGTCCCAACTTGGGTGCCTTTCGGATTTAAAAAGGAAGTTCGCCAATGATCCGTTGCTCATGTACTCGTACACGAGAAGCCTACGAGGACCATCATGGCAGTAACCTACCAACCGGACTAGATTTCTATGATGAGTTCTCGCGATGACTGCCATCTCATTTTGAAACTCCCTTTCTCCTTTCATCACATTCTCTAGTCTCTTGATAGCGACATACTTCTGGCATAAGACTCCTTTAAAAACTGTGCCGAAAGATCCCCTACCCAGCTCTTCCTTGAAACCTTCTGTCACCTTCTCGAGGTCATCATAAGTATACGATCGTAGAGCAATATCCTCAGCTACTCCTACATTCCCTTGGTCTGAGAGCCTTTTATATGTCCAAACACGATGCCTGTAAATAAGAGCACTAGTAAAGGCTAGGACAATAAGTGCGCAAGCAACAAATGAAACACCTATTATTAGAATGTCCATTCGTCTCTCTTTCTTGCCTTCTTTAGTTACCTGTGTACCATTTGTGCTCACGAGGCTCCTGATGCCCACCTTAACAAAAGCTGTGATCGATTCATCGAGATTTCTTCTCGCATATTTTATTGGAAGCTTCTGTTTTCTGCAGCGTCCATCTTGAAATAGTGCAGCTTGGCAGTTACAGTCCCCCCAACAGCTATCTTTACAACCTCCTTTAGTTGTCATGGTTGATGGATCATCTTCCCATATGGTATTCTCTAATGTATACATGATGTATTCGGTACGTTCTTTCTTTTTTCCACAAGCTTCTGCATCAAAATTCTTCTCGCACCCCAAACTTTGCCGACCCCGATCAATGAAATCGAAACCAGGAAGACATTTGCAATCAGGTTCTTGATCCATAAGAACACAATACCCGTTTACTCTACACCTTTAGGGTCGCACTTGTCGCTAGACGATGACCAATCGATCTGCCAAACGCTATTCTGCTCCAAATTGTTCGAATATAATCGGAAGATCCCGTCCACGTCAATTGTCAACCGGTAAAGGATTGATCCTTTGGTCGGAAACCCACCATCGGTTACATTCTTGATATTGAAACCAGCGCTATTGAGAAGGTACAGGTGGCCATCATCGTCAAGATTTAACGTGACGTTGTCTCCGCTGGTAGACGTGTCTGTATCCCAATAAGCGTACGGTTCTGTATCGGGAGTCTGTATCGGATACTGCAGGAGGTTCCCGTCGTGCTGCATCTTGAGCCGAAACCTTCCCGTGGAGTGGTCGGTTTCCGATACGCTACAGACTAGCTCTTTCCCTGCAATCAGACGCTGATCCAATAAAAGGGTGTTGGTTGGGGAATCGAAACTCTGCCACATGATCTCTGAATCGGAATTATAGAGAACAAAATTGCCGGAGTCGAGCAAAGAAGCAGAGGAAGCGGGTTGAGGAGCTTCAGCGACCGATTTGTCCTCATCTTGTGTATTTTGCAAGATAAGCCTACCATCGTTCGTCAAGAGCAACGTAGCATTTCTAGACACTGGTGGATCGTCTCGGTTGGCTGTCCATACTACTTCCTTTTCAGGGGTTCCATTAAACCAGATTCCAACAGCAAAGCCATCGCCTTGCTGGTAAAATCCGAATGCAAATCGCCCGGAATGTGAAAGCCATGATTGGTTGGTGCCGGGAGAGAGAGAGATGAGCCTAAGCTTATATTGGTTGGTTTTTGTTGCGCTGAAACTGAACAAAATGCAGAGGAGAAAAGAAGCAGAAGAATAGCAGCCATGGAAAAAGAGTAGTCCTTTACTATTATTTCTTCTTGAACTAGTGCTAAAATAAAATATTCAGTTTAGACTTTATAGGGCTTAATTAAAACAGCATGGGGAAACAGAAATGACAAAGAAAGAACCCTGTGCAATTTGTCACTTAACCTGGGCAACCTTTCAAGAGGCGACCAGAGTACGCCGTCTCACAAGGGTGAAACTGGTCAACCTTTCAAGAGGCGACTTAGAGTAGACGGTCTCACCGTGAGCCGGTGTACTCTCTATCCCGGTGCAGAGGATATGACTCCACTCAAGTCCCAGCTACTTGGAGGAAGACTCTTTCTATTATTATTTTATGAGAACAAATCTTCTGTCCAGGATTTGGTATACACCGAAAAGTGATTTACAATTTTTGGGGGTGCACTTATCCCTTTTCAGCACTGTCCATGCACACAACTTCTGCACTTTTTTTGTGCACACGAAATCCTGGGCATAAAACAGGGCACCCAAAAAAGAAGCGTCAGATTCAAATGTAGACGGAGAATCCAGAGATCCATAACATGAAAATTCTATACCATTCGTTTGGTATGGGATTGTCTGGATTGAGTTTTGATACTGTACATGTATTTCTCTAAATTTATATCCCTCTAGCAGTCATGTAGTGATAGCCTCACCATTATTATTTCTTTCTTTTGAATAATAATAGACCAATGGATTCGTATTTAAAAATTTCCACCCCAGCGACCACATGTATGAAACGGGGTACTGGCAAAGTCTGTCTTTCAAGGCAATTAATTGAGAGACATAGTCATCAAAGTCCAAAAATCAAAACAAACGCGTCATTGATTATTGGTCATCGTTAAAATTGCTCCACATGAGGGAAGGAAAGCCTAAAATCTTATACGCTATTCTTATCATAATGTCTTCAATTTGACTTGTTATATTAGCGTGCCCACTAAATCAATGAGAAATTACCAAAAAAAAAAAAAAAAACCTAAATCAATAAGTAAAAAGGAATGAAGAAAGACGTTTCTTTCATTGATTTTGATTTTGTTCAAGTTTGTTGTTTCGACTTATTGACTTTCTTACCCCATTGGAAGAATGTAGGGTTGAGCTTGCCTAAATGTAACTTGTTTTGAACTGAAAGAGCTTTTCTACCTCGTGGGGTTGACATTGCAAATTAAGACCTTCCATCTAATTGAGGATTTTATGGATTAACCGTTAATATAATGTTCCTTGTCCATGGTAGTCCCGTTTTGTGAAATATTCCCCTACAAAATAAAAGTAAAATAAACATCAAGTATCAGTAAAACTTGTATGTGGAACAAGGAAACAGAATAAATGCAATCCGATCTTCAAAAGAGAAGTGAACAGATCGACCTAAAGATCTTGCCTCAGTTTTCATAAGCTACTTCAAAGACATCTTTAGCACCATTAATCCAACTACAGTGCCTAAGAATTTTCTTCTGACAGGTGAACCAATGACTGAGGAAGAAAATCTAAGCATTTCTAATGTTCCAACAGAAGAGGAAATTAAAGATGTCATCTACTCTATGAACCCCGCTTTAAAGTTTAAGGTCCAGATGGATTTTCTATATTATTCTATCAAAAGGACTGGGATTTAGTAGGTGGAGTTGTGGTAGAAACACTTCCCAAGCTCAGTGAACCACACCCATTTAGTGCTAATTCCCAATAAGCAACATAATGAATATCCATCGGATTTCTGGCCAATTTCCCTATGTAATGTGCTATATAAGGTAATCTCCAAAATTATTGCAAACAGAATAAAACTTATATAACACAAGCTAATGTCCCCGAATCAGAATGCCTTTGTTGCAGCAAGACAAATCATAGATAATATTATCACAGCTCGAGAACTAATCCACTCTATGGAATAAATGAAAGGCTGCGAAGGGGCTTTTGCTCTAAAGTTGGACATGTCCAAAGTATATAACAGAATTGAGTGAAGCTTTCTTCAGTCCACAGTTCAACACTTTGGTTTTAGCTAAACAATAATTGAATTGATTATGGAACGAGTCACATCTACCACATTCTCTGTGATCATAAATGGTTCCCTAGAAGGATTTATATGGCTTACAAGGGGTATTAGACAAAGTTGCCCACTCTCTCCTTATTTGTTCATTCTATTTATTGAAGTGCTCTCTCAACTGAGTTTAAAAATGGAAACAGCTCAACAACTCAAAGGGCTACGAATTAATAGGTATGTTCCATCTATTATCCATTTAATGTTCATTGACGATCTCCTTTTATTTGGCAGAACCAATAGGTTTACCATAAACAAAACCAAAGAAATTCTTAATACTTATTACAAGTGGTCTAGGTAGAAAATCAATTTTGAAAAACCATCGATCCATTTTAGCAAGAATATGCTACTAGAAAAAAGATATTAATTAATTTCTTTGTTTGGTGTCCAAAAAATGGAGGAAAACAAAAAGTATTTACGTGCAAACCTACTAACGAATCTCTGAAAAAAGAGTAGTCACCAAAATTTGCTTAAAAAGGTGGAAGCTAAACTAGTTGGCTAGAAAGCAAGACTGCTATCACATGCAGGGAGAACTATCCTTATAAAAGTTGTATTGGCAAGCATCCCAATTTACTTCATGAAAACCAACCTTCGACCAAAGGGAATCTATAAGAAAATAAACTCAATGCAAAGAGACTTTTGGGTGGGGTTCCAAGGAAGGAGAGAACCATATGTATTTTAAGTCTTGGAGTCATTTTCAACAAGACAACTTCAAAGGAAACCCAAAACATACTTCGCTCAAGACATGCCGAAGGTTAGAACCAGACCACACTCACCAAATCATAATGGTTTAACCTGCTCTTAAGCATAGAGTCTACTTATACCTAAATCATGAGCACATCATGGCAGTGCATTAGGAATCCAAGTTACCTATTCAGGTGTTGGTTTTACCTTGATCCAACCTTGGGTTCCCGCACTCAACCAACCTCAGGTATGTCCCTTCTAAAGACCATTGTTGGTATACCATAAAAATCCGGTTTTATTCCTAGAGGGGGGGTGAATACGATTTATAAAAATTCTTTTCATTAAACCCCCCCACTTAGAATTCCAAGTAGTTCTTGGAATTCAATGCACATCAAGATATAATCCAACTATTTTAGGTGCAATGCAATGGAAAATCTCAAAATTGATCTTTTAATTAAATTGAAATTACTAATTAATTATTATGAAAGATCATATAAAAGATGCAATACATGCTATGTAAAGAAAGAGATGTGAGACAATTCATACCACAAGCAAACACATAACACGATATTTATAGTGGTTCGGCACACGGGCCTACATCCACTCTCAAAGCTCACTATGGAGCAACTAATTTTATTTATATTGAATTACATTATAATCAAGGTTAAACTTATAAAACATACTACTTACAAAGCAAGTTCTATTCCTGGTGTCTTCGGCGGGAGAGGTCTATACCTGGTGTCTTTAGTAGGTATGGTCTACACTACTGGTGTCTCTAGTGGTAGTGCTTTGGTCTACACCCAACGTCTCCAGTGGGTGCTAAAGTTTTAAAATAAATAGAAGTCAATACAAATTACCTCACAAGGCTTGTGTATTGCTTGATGCACTTGAAGGTGGTTGGTCCTTTGTTGAGCTAATGTGCCAATGTATGCCACCAAGCTTCCAAGAGTGTCTCTTTGCTAATGTGCCAATGTATGCCACCAAGCTTTCAAGTAAACCCTTCACCTTACTTCCATCTTCTTGTTCTTCAAGTGTAGAGTGATAGGGAAGCACTTAAAGGCTCTTTGATTTTCAATCAATGCTCATTACCATGAACCTTTTGTAGTTGGAAGGTGTGGATGCCTTAGCTTTTTCTCAAATCTCTCTTTTCTTTCCTTCTTAGGTTTAAGTTGTGTTCTTGTGTGTTTTTGAGCTCATTTGAGCTTCTTTCATACTTATAAGGGACGAGCACAGTCGTGCACCCTTGATATGGCATCTACTTCAATGGTCAAAAAATCGTAGACATTGATCTCATTTATTTTTTAAATTTCTGCGATGACGGATCAATCCGGCATACTTGGATGGATTCGGTGTCTCAGTCTGAGACACCCAAGCTTTACTGGATCTATTCGGTAAGTAGCAGATTGATCCACTAAGTGCGGATTGATCCGACACCCTATGGATCAATCTAATTCCCTTATTTTTCTGCCATTGTGCCTTGAACCTACTCTCACTCACTTGGGAACCTATTTAGGTGGCATGTGTTGGTCCATAAGGTTATGCAAAGGACTTTTAGTCTATGTCTATTACATTTATATACCTTTACAAACCTTTCTTGAGCTTGATGAACTTCGGGCCTTTAAGTCTTCAAACCTTGGCAATTTTGGGAATGGATCATCCTTGGCTTCAAGTGATTGGAGCTCGTCTTCCTTCTTGGAAACCAACAACTTAATGATTACAGACATGACTAAGATATGCAATGTGCTCATGCCTAATCTATTACTCCATGTATTTTACAAATTATAGAATTGACAATTTAAATTAATAATGGATAGAGTACAATAAGTATATATAATGAATTTACAGACTCCATGAAAATGCAAGAGTTATACATTTAAACAAATGATGTGTCTTGAAGTCTTGAACTCCCCCTTGATTTGTGC
>JAOXJP010234626.1:0-10134 GCA_025762735.1 Platanus orientalis
AATTACTAAGGGGTGGTCACTAAAAACGGGAATATTGTTTTTTAGTAAGTCTTAAGTTTGTGTAGTTTTAAATTTTAAAAAACTTGGCTAGCAAGTTTAGGATTTTTAGGAAGTTTTGTGAAGAATATTTTAGGAAATTGTTTGAGATCTTGAGGAGCCCAATAACTTGGCCAACAAGCCAAATATTGTGTTATCCAAGATTCCATTTTTTTTAGAAGTCTTTTATTATTTGACAAGTTTATTTTATTAAAAGATCTTGAGTCTAAGATTTTATTTTATTTTATTCTCCATGTAATGCCTAGTTAGAGGCCACGTTAGATCACTGTAAAGTAGTTGAAGATGAATAATTGAAAAGAAAACACATGTGTGTTGAAGTGGGTGTAGTATTCCAAGTTCTCTCTCAACCCCTCACATGAGGTGAGTATTCTACCATCTATCTCTTCTCTTCTTCTCTCGTCTCTTCTTTCTTTCTTGTTTACTTTTCTTGTAGACTGTTGTTCTACATCACTTGGACTTTCCCAAATATTCTTAGTAGGCTGATTCCCTCTTTGAGAATTCCAAAGTCATCTAAGTTGGGAAAGCGTATTCGTAGCTTGATCCTTCCCGCGGTGTGTTGGTCCCTTTGGTTGAAGAGGAACCATAGAAACTTTGAAAATTATGAGGCGCCTTCCTTTAAAGTTTTTAAGTGAGCAATTGATATATGGTGTCTATGGGCGTCCATTTGTATTGAGCTAAATGGGTTCTCTTTCGTTGACATAAAAAAGGCGTTGGCCAAAATGATTTGAGATACTTATTTGTAATCCCCTTTGGGGTGTTGGTTCTCCTGGGGCAATATCTTATCCTCCTTTCTTTTTCCTGATTAATAATATTTTCTCTTAGCAAAAAAAAAAAAAAAAAGGCAAATAAACAAGAGGGAACAACATTCACCAGGACAGTGAATTAACATTTAGACAGATACTTTATTATATATCATTTGGAGACAACACAATTTTGTTACCTTTTTTTTTTCTTAATTAATATGTTATTTTATCTCAATAAGTGTTTTGTGTTCTTTTGTCAGCTAAATAGGTTTTATCATCTTCTCATGCAGAATATTTAGGTTTTAACTTTTTAAAAGTTTATTTTTATAATGTTTTTGTCAAAACTGTCCCTTAATTTATAATAAATGAAAAATGTAGTAATTGATTATTCTTCTTGAAAATGGTATTTATTTATGAAATTAAAATTTAAAAGAAGTCTTAAAAAATTAAAACTCTTAATATTTTGAGGGAATCTAGAAAGTTAAAAATGTAATTTTTTAAAGAAGTTTTAAAAACTAATACTCATTTCTTTGGGTGATTTCTTGTCCCCCTTAATGAAATATTTCTCTTATAAAAAAAGAAATATAAATAATAAATGTTGCCAAAAATCTATTAGAAAAAAAAAACACTAACACTCTCAACAGAAGTGCTGTTTGAATCCTACTTTAATTTAGATAACCAAAATCACAAAACCCTTTGAAATAATACCCGAATTAAGTATGCTAGTTAAAATTAATTCTTATTGAAAGGAATTAGAAGGAAAGTTATTTAAGAGAAAAAAAAAAAAAAAAGAAGAACCTTCTTACGAGTTATGATGTATATGTATCATTTTTTTTGTTTATTATTATGTGAAACACATCCTTATTTACTAGTTTGTGAAGCACAATTTCACAAATGCAGATGTGTGTTGGTGCTTTGATTCAATTTCAAGTAGGGGTATGCCAATCCCAGCTTGTTTCCCTAGAAAAGGAAACAACATTGGTCTAGTTTTAATATGATGATTTTTTTTTTCTTTTGTATGGTCTGCAATAGTGAGGTTAGGGGACTAAGATTGTGGCTGGGAGAAAAAGACCTTAGCAATCTGAATTTATTGAAATTCTAAGTCCTAAATGATCCTAGAGAGGGGGGGGGGTGAATTGGATCTCCCTAGTTTTCTTTATTTTCTTTGCTTAAGTAGGTATTGTTTACTTAGACAAACTTCTCCTAACAAATTCTACGAGATTCAATTTTAAGGCACAATGATTTGCTTCCATATTATTTGATTGTGCTAGGGCAATCTCCTAATGTTCGTGTAGTAATAACAAAAATTGAAATATTCTCAATGAAGTGTTATAACGTGTAATATGTCCAGGGTATTCTGTGCTAGTGTGTTATTTTTGAATTAGGCAGCAGTCAGTTAATCATAACATAGACTTAAGATGAATAAATACAATTCATAAGAGGCATAATAACACACAACACCAAGTTTATAGTGGTTCGGCCACTTCAGAGTCTACGTCCACTCTCAAAAAGCTCTTCACTGAGCCTATAAATTTTATTAATCAATTCAAATGATTACAAGGGAAAATTTAAAAACACCCCAATGATATAGTCTATGTTTAGTGTCTCCGGTGAATGTGTCTACCACCCTTGGTGTCTTCGGCGATGGTTAAATCCATTTCTAATGTCTCTAACAGAAACAAAATAATGAGATGTAGTATTAAGCAATGCCATAATACTCGATGTAGTTCAAGGATCGGGCCTCTTTAATTAGGCGGATTTAACTGTACTAAACACAGTAAATGCCTCTAGTGATGGCAAATGCAACTCACTTAAGCAATATGGTTTTATGCTTCTCAGTAAGCAGATGTAACTATAGCATCAAAATTTTGATTAGTGAGTTTTACCTCAAGAGATATAGCTCTCAGAGCTTTTCGACATTGTCGGGGAGTTCCTACAATCACAAGCTCTTCCTTGAGAATTGGAGATGCGATTGAAAAGCCTCAATAATTTCTACAAGTTTTCAGTACATGGATAATTTCTTCAAGAAGAAGAAGGCCAGAGCACAAGTCTTTCTCGCACGTTTTTGCCAATTAGTTCTCTATCATTTTAGGGTTAAAATTAGGACTGTCAATGAGCCAAGCTAGCTCAGCTCAGCTCGGAGCTCGGCTCATTATGAGCTGAGCTTGAGCCTCCCATTGAGCTCATTAGCTAAATGAGCCTGACCCGAGTTTTACTAGGCTCAGCTCACTAAAAGCTTGGCTAGTTTAGTACTTTATACATATGTATATAATATATGTAGTAATAGTTTATTATATTATATGTTTATACATTATGGATAAATAATTAGATCATCTGTACAAAAGATTTTCTCTTAGCATCTAATCAATGAGCCACAGTTGTCTGTACAAAATTATTTAAAAAAAAAGAAATATTCACCATTCACACTGTCCAACAGCTGCAAGACAATAAACAGTACTTTATCCTCACTCTTCTTTCTTTTTCTCCTCTACAACTTTATTTTAGCGTCTTTCATCTCTCTGCCAAAACCCACTCCCAAATCTCCTCAAATCCCTGCTACGTTTAGCAAAATCTCTGCTATCCCTCCCTCCCTCTATAACCTCCTTTGTATCCCCACTAAACACTAAATTTATCCATCGTCAAATGGCATCTCCTCCCCATGCTACTCTTCCCATCTCGAACCCCTAAATAGTCGTTCTCGCGTCCCCTCCACCATCCAATCTCAGCTACCTATCACCACACCAGCCTTCGGTGCCTTCGTCACCCACCTCTCTGAATGAGGCTGCCAGGCCTTCTCACAATGCTGCCCATGGTTGGGACACATAGATCACTCCTCCTTCACCCACCCTGACTCTCCATTGTGTGTGAGCAGGAACATCGCCTACTTCCAGATCAACTACTTTGACCCTCCTCACCTCTGTCCTTGCCCTCAGAGAGTTACCAAATCAGTCATTTTCTTCCTCTTTCTTTTGGTTACATTATCTAAAGAGAGGAGAAAATATTGCAAGAAACAGAAACAAGGGGAGTGGTGACACTAACTAGATCAACACCGAGAACTGGCGTGAGTAGCTGCCTTTTTTTTATATAAATAAAATAGCTATGTGTCGATTTTGAATTGGATGCAAAAAAAAATAAAAAAATTAGTGAGAATCATTGGCTTTAATCCGATTGCAAGAAAAGTGAAAAGACAGACTTTTTATTTTGACGGGCCAAGCCCAAGCTGAGCTCACCATAATGTTAACGAGCCAAGCTGAGCTCATTACTTTAGGCTTGTGGCGAGCCTGAGCTAAACCTGAGCCTACTTTTTGTGTGACAAGCCTGAGCTGAGCTGGGCAAAGCTCGGCACAGCTCGGCTTGTTGACTCCCCTAGTTAAAATGCCCCTTTTATAGAGGTCCGGGTCGTGCACAAACCTGAATCTCAAAGTCAAAAAATCTGAGCCACACATCTTTTAAATTTTTTATTTTTCACTGCCAGACTGGTCAACAAAAAAAGCGGCTTGGTCCAGTTCGGACTGGTCCACTTTTTTCGGATTGGTCTGGGACTCTGGGGTCCCCCTGGTGCTTAGTCCAGAAACCTCTAGACCGGTCAGCTTTTTTATGGCTCGGTCCGACCGGTCCAGACTCCCCAGTCCATTTTTTCCTCTTTTTGTCCAGCTTTTGCTTTTAAAATTTTCATTAAATTATGTGCTAAGAACGCAACCAAGTGAGGCTTTTGTCTATGGTTTGGGTCCGGTCTCCAATGTGCAATGTATGGTTTTATTCCAACCATCTTACCTGTGTTTACCTGATGTGAGCTGAGCCTGGTGTGTGCATGACTTGTCTTCCTGATGTCACTCTTGGCTATGTCATCCGTCCGTCTTCATGTTCTTTCTTGTAGTACACATAGGACTTGACACTTCACTCACACACACTCTGCATTACAACTTTGGCATGGCATTTACAAACCTCTTAACTCAACATTTATTCCCTGCAACAAACACTAGAGGACTATTTATCACCATTCACCACGGTTTGATAATCTAATAATAACCGAAACTAATTTTGGGCATGTAATTTTAATTGAACCTTCTTAGTAATAAATGAGAAACATGCTTGTTCACAAAATAATAAAAAAAGTTGTTATTGACCAATTATCCTTAAAATTCTGAAGTAATATATTATCACGAATACAATCTGCTTTTGAACGCCATTGAACCATGAGTAAATTGGTTGATTAACATTGATATATTGTGTTTCTTATGTTTGATCTTTCACTTGAATTTTAATTTTCTATTATGTCAGGCAATTCTATGTTAAACAAAAGTTATTAATGCTAGATTGGATACCGAATTTGTTTAGTTACTGGCCCCAATATACATCTACTTGTTATGGTTAAAAGATCATGGCTCTCTGATTTTTTTTAACCAAAATTTTTAGTCATTTAAAGTATTAATTTCATCTATCATATCCACAGAGACTTGTAGAAGTAGTCTGGAACCTGATATTATGCTTTATATCTGATTTATCTCTTTATTAAAGTTGTGCTTTCAATACTTTCCTAGAATCAATTAACTGCTTCTGCAGTAAGAGATATATTAAATTCATGACAACCTGTTGCATTTTATTGATTTTTTCTTCTTCTTTCAAAATCAGAGTTTGAGTGATTTGATAAATATCAATGTCAATGTGAGGCGTTACCAGATGGATTTTGTCTTCTTTCCCTTTAGCTCAAAATAAAGAGTACTCATCCTTGATAGATATGTCTAGTCTTGCATAATACTGTGTTGAGTTATTAAATTTGCTGAAAGTCGACAGTTCATCTTCTATTTCATTACCACATCATCCCTCTCACACGTTATCTTTAAAATTGTCTCCTTTTAATTAATTATCCCTTTGTTTTTATTAAGATAGTGGTCTTTTGTACAGATACTAAATAAAGCAACCATTGCGGGATTGTATGATAAAGGTTTGTTTCTTTTTTTTTGCTGAAAAAGTACTATTTCATATAATTTCTCAATTGTGTCTACCTACCTACAGGCTTCAGTGAAGTTTGAGTTGAGGTGATTCTTATCAATAAAAGCTGGTTGTTTTCACTAGCTCTTTTTTATTTGTACCAAACTTTACTAGCTTTAAAGCCATGTACATGGATGATTGTTGAGTGATGTAAAAGTGGTATCTAACCTAACTACAATTCGTGCTTACCAAAATAAGAAAAGGAATAGAGAATGCTATCATTCATGGATTCTGAATTGAAAGATCTATTTCTCTCATGAAAGTTCCTGGGAGTGAAGTATGACCTGAAACTCTGAAAGAATGTGGCTGACATTTTAGTTTATGAATGATAATATTCATAATTCCTGTTTATTAGAGCTGGAGAAATTTTGTAAGCAATGATCTCTGATTTTTAGGTAAAGCAACTGTTGTTGAGATGGAAAACAGGAGTTATGAGAAAGAATCAGGTGAACTGCTATGCATGAACAGGTCAGTATGATATTTAAATATTCTTTGAGGATTAAGCAACCGTGGCGTTAACTTGTATAGGACATAACTGTGCAGGATGACTGTCTATTTGCGGGGTGCTGGTGGTTTTTCAAAATCATTACCTCCATATTCATACTCGAACTATCCAGCCAACCAGGTTTTGCCAATTAAAATTCCAAATTGTCAACCCTTTACAGTATATGAGGACTGTACACAACAATCTCAGGCATGTACTATCTTCCCACTGTGGCTTAGATATGAACCATGAATTATTTATTTTACAAGCAAATCTTTGTAATGCTCCTTAAAGGTTTATATATATGAAATATGACAGCATGCTTCTTTAAAGTTTATATATATGACATATGACAGCTAAGAAATGGATATAGACAGAAAGATACAGATTATTATGGTTAATAAAATCAAATAGAGGGGCTTTCTTAGAAGAGTGGGTCAATGATATCAGTGATTCCAGAAAGCGGATAACCTTTTGGCCTTATGGTCAGATAAGAGCTGTTGGGAGAGTAGTGTGCTTATACATCTAGCAGCCTCCCCATCTGCTAGAGAATCTGCTTTTCCTTACCAGATTTGTCCAGGCCCCCAGACTATGCTAGTCTCTCTTCTTGTCACTTTTCAGAAAAAATCAATGTACCATTCAAAATCAAACAACTTTGTTTTTCCTGTTGGCCAGATATTTTATCATTGAGATATTTTTCACAGGCAGGCTGAGAAAACTCAGAAAGGCAGGTCTCAGTCTTTCTGATAGTTTGTACTTATTCTGTGTAAACTTGTTTAACTCTTTACTAACATACCAATTATGGCTGGCCTATATTCTACCTTTCTATTTTTCTTCTTTTTTTTCCACTTATCTATTTTGCTTTATTAGCTAATGATATGATTATAATGATTCCTTTCTTCCTATATTGCATATCCATCCTACCCCTATGTTTGCAATCTGGATGCAGGTTTAAGTCTGTCACTTGTTCTGTTAGTAATGGCTCTAGGTCATTGTTTTGCAAATCCTGTATGGTAGGCAATTGTAAGAGGATGATAGTTCCTTGTGTATCTTTATTGAAACAGTTTACTGTCAGAGTTTTGTGCCTTAGGAATTAGGATTCATGTACAAAATTGCCGTATAAGTGTCTATATAAGTCCATTCTCAATTTTATCCCAATGCCTGCTTCATGCTTGGCCCATAGCCTGTTATTCTTAGTCTTTGCTTTGTGGAAAATTTCACAATTTTACATCTATAGGGGTTTGGAGGTAATCTCAGTTTTCTTTATGGATTGTTTAGATGGTCCCACAAGCACTTGACCTGAAATTCACACATTCTAAAACTTCTTAATTATTATGTAGGTAAATTTATCCTTCATCTTTTTTGTTTGTTTGTTTGGCAGACTTCTACCCAACCTGACTTCTTTCATTTTCATCCAGTGTGGGATAACTTTCGAAACAATGGCAATAATTGTTTAAACATAGATTAAAAAAAATTGTTTGAATGTGCATGTTACTACCCATACCACATGAATTTATGTATTACCTAGCTTTACATGGGAAGGGAACATTATACTCCCCAAAATAGAAAGCAAAAGTATGGCTAGACAAAGTCAGTTCGCTCTTGTGGTTGGCTACATTAATCCTGTTCTGTAAATTTTCAGGATTCATGTTTAAGTGGTTTGACTAAAGTCTAATATTGACTGACAACCTGACACAACCCTCTTTTTATCTGGGCTTGAACTGGCAGTGCAAAAACACTAGCAGAGTTATACGGAGTCATGTATCTATCAAAAAAAAACATACATCCAGGTTATACAAGATCTGCATTCTTCTACAAATTGGGTAACCAATATACTCGAAAAATAGACTGATTGAAATCTTTGAATTCTTTCGACATCAGTGCCAATTGAAAAGTAACATTTACGTCGACATAAATGTGTGGCAATATGCGTGATGCATCATTAAAGATTCTTCGGTTTCTTTTCTTTTATATCCCCCAACATATTATGAAGGGGACGATACCCCAAACACCCACCCTTTTATTCGAAACAGGATGAGCAGAGATGATGCAAAATGCTCCCTTTTGCCCCTAGGACATCTCTAAAGAGATTTAAAAAACACATCCACACAACCCTGGTAACATCACAATAGAAAAAAGCCATGCTGTATCCTCTTCTGCATGCTTGCAAAGTACACATTGATTAGCTAATACAAAATCCTATCGTTACGGTTGTCAATGGTAAGCACCCTATTTTGTGCTACCACCCAAAGGAAAGTCTTTTTTCTTAGGAAGCATCAGCCTTCTTTAATTTCTATCGATGGAAGAAACCTCCACCATATCTCTAATTATCAAAGCTAGAAAGACTTCACCAAGCAGTGATGCGAAAGAGCCCATATTCAGATTTGATGGGTTTATGCTGAGGTATTGGTAATTTTGGGTTTAAAATTTTTGTATGAAATTTTTTGATTTAGTCTATTTTAGTTTAATCTAGTTTAGTTTCTTTTTAGTCAGTTTATGGTTTTTATTTATTTCCAAATAGATTAGGTTTTATTTAATTTTAAAGAAACTAAAAAAACTATTTGTCACTTTTCTTTAGGCCATATTTTGGAATGTCAAAACTTATACGTTTGGGCTGATTTTGGTGCAATTTGAAAGGTTATTTAGTTACCTTTTCAACAAAATCACGATCTTGAGAATCCGATGTGATTTGGGAAAGTTATCGCCAAAATATTGGCAATGATCACTTTATGATAGGATTTAATTATTTTAGACTTTTACTTTTTTGGGAAGTCTAGTTAGAGTGGGATTTGGAAAGATTGATATGTATAGTCTATATATATGCTTGTAAACCAGAATTTTATTAATGAAGAGTGAATTATTGATTGATTTGCATAGATTTCTCTTACCCTAGCTTTCGGCTGAGTGTGATTTCGTAAAAACCTAGATTAGTTCCCTTGGTGGTTTCCGTGGGTTTGTTCAAGCTTGGTGGATACCAAGAATCCCCTGTTCTTATAGTGAGAGACTGCAAAAATAGGTATTTCTTCTTCTTTCTTCTTTTTTTGCTTTCTTATGTGCGTGTGGTTGGTTAAAGGCTTGAGCCTGTGATTCTTAATTTTCTTTTTTTGAATGGTAATTATAGAATTTATTCAAAAAGCAAAGCAAAAGAGAAACCAATACAAAAGAGGATCACCAGGCAAGTGCATCCAACAAAGAAAGATAAAGTAAAGAAAGAGATAAGTAACAAAGCACTAAAATAGCCAACCCAAAACACTAATCATCACACGATATAGCTAACCAAATAGACTCCTCAAACCCCAACCATATAGAAACCCACTCATGAAGGGTATTGTAGATGAACACCAATAATTCTGCATGACTATGATACCTCTCTTCAAATATCCTATTGTTTCTCTCCTTCCATAACCCCCAACAAATAGCCCTTGGTAAGGCCCATCATCACACCATATAACTAACCAAATACTCTTCAAACCCCAGCCATATAGAAACCCACTCATGAAGTGTATTGTAGATGAACACCAATGATTCTCTATGACTACGATACCTCTCTTCAAATATCCTATTGTTTATCTCCTTCCATAACCCCCAACAAATAGCCCCTGGTAAAGCCCTCCAAAGGGATAGGGGAAAACTTTCAATGCCACCAATCCACCAACCTGACATTAGCACATTAAAAACATTCGAAAAGATCCAAGAGACATTTAGATGTGCTAGGAAAAAATCCCATACTACTTTAGCCACTGGACAATTGGATAAATAGGTGACTTACCGATTCCTCTTTAGCCATGCAAAGTATACATCTATTAGCCAATTTCCAACCCCTACTCTGAAGATGATTAAGGGTTAGAATTTTATCCA
>JAOXJP010234627.1:0-10133 GCA_025762735.1 Platanus orientalis
ACATCTACATTAGATTACTATCCCTTAAGTCTACCGTCTTCATGATGGGTTAGGAGCTGTAAATGGGCTGAGCTCTGGTTCTGCCTCCCATCCATTCCAATGTTCTTACGTAGGTACAACAAACTCCAAATGTATACTCCATAGCAAAGCTGAGCATCTTCTCACAAATGGTTTCTACCTAAATCGGCACTAAGTATCATGCTTACATATATCAAATGAAACTACCGTCGTCGGTGAAGAAAGAGAGCAAGGAGAGTCGGCAAGGTGGAGCGAGTAGCGCCGGTGAAGAAAGGGGCTTTTTTCTCTTCGTTCTTCTCATTCTGGTTTTTTTTTGTTGTCCAGGAGGAGGCCGTGGGACCCACTATGTAAACCGTGGTTTGAAGCCTTGCACGGTTTCCAAAACAATAACGTGTCAATCTCTTCGGGGTTCTCACATGGTTCTCATGTATTTGGTTCTCACATAATCAGAGCCCTATTTCAACACTCCCCCTCAAGAGGGATACTCCTGAATAATGAACATGGGAGAACTAGGTGAGAGTCCACAAAACATGCAAACATAGGCAGAGGGCCCTTTGGCAGAATAATTGCATCCACAGGGAGATTCGGACTCAACCTAACTTTGTTCTAATACCATAGTTAGAAGTAAACTAACCAACTCCCCCAAAACCCTACGGTGTTAGAAGAGATATGAGTTAATAAACTTATTATATTTCAACAGTAACATTACTTCATGAATCATTAAATGGTCTTCATAGAGTTCAACCAGAAATTTTCTTTAGTAAGTCTTTATGGAGTAAACTTATATAGAGTTACATCTTCGTAACATTTGAATTCATCCCCTCAACAATACAACAGCTGCAATGGAGCAAAGCAGAGCACATGTAAATTCTGAAACAAAAATACCAATTCGTTTTCAGCAAATCCACGGGGCAATACGTATTAATATCTGAAATTGGTCGTCACAGGTGGATTCCTTGAAGCCAAAGGATATCTTATTGACTTTTCTCAGTTCTTGGAATTGTCTTCTCACTTTTTTTTGGGTGTCTGGCTGGTGGAATACATCCCACTTTTTGAAATAAAAACATAACACAAATAACAAAAATAAGATATATTGTCAAAGAAAACAAATCTCCAAACATAGTTATGGAAAGAAATACTAAACAGGCTCATGGCATCAGCATAGTTTAGAGTATGTACTTCCATAATATACTCTAGGTGCCTACCATTACATGGTGAGAATAATACTTCTTGCTATTTCTTTGATTAGCACCATATGTCTTAGGCAAGTCAATTCAATAATTCATACCTTATATTTCTTTTAATAGGTGCACATTGTTTAGGAAGGTTGGTGACAACAAGATTTTTTTCTTTAGTGAGAGTGGAGAAGGATCTACGATTCTATGTAAACGAGAAGAAGTCAATGCAAAAAAATAGTTTTACTCTCTTTAAGAGAATAGGATTTCATCCACCTCAATGAGGACCCCCTTAATTAACTCCTTGTTGTCTCTTCTTCGAGTTTTTTTATTATCTTTATGTGAAGTTACAAGAAGATTGTTCTTACTAGAGGATTTCAAACAGTACACAACTTGATATTCTGAAAAAGTTTAGAGAGTTAAGATTTCATTTTGGATTTATTGAGATTTCACTAGGTTTTTATTAGGGTTGATTGATATGAGTTTTCTTATTAGGAAAATATTATAAATAGGGGCACTGGGTATGTTCGAGCTTTAGAAGAGAAGAATTTGCGAGGTTTGTAAGAAGGTTTTGCCCCTGAAGTGGCTGGAGCGCCTTTCAAGTAGGGCATGTCAATGAAAGGTGGTAGGCTAAGGGGAGGTTGGAATTTTGAAAAGATCCTTCGCTTCAGAAAGGTGACAGGCTAACCTTAATCAAAGGTTCCTTTTCTAGTATACCAACTTACATGTTTTCTCTGTTTACTATCCCCAGCTTCTGTGGCACCTAGATTGGAGAGGTGTCCCAGAATCTTCATTCAGAACAATAAAGAGGATCTAGGAAGTTCATATGGTTGATGGGACTCAGTGTGTCAGCCTTTGAAAGGGAAAGGGTTAGGGACCAGGAAAGTAAGCATAATGTAGCTCTGATGCAGAATCAGTCTAGGAAAGAACTGATTATCTGCAGAGAAGTAGAGGAGATATAGGGCTGAAATTAGTCGGGGTAAAACACAGATTTTGGGGTAAGTGTAGGGTTCAAAACAGTAAACTGATTAGAGGAGTTTATGAAGGCTAAAAGTAGTAAACAGTAGGTGTTTAACACTGTGGCAGAAGAATAGGGATTAGCTGCACAAAGGTGGACATGTGCAAGGTTCGAGAGGGGCTGAAATAGGTGTTTTAGATGAAAGGAATAAGACTATATAAACAGTAGAAGAATGGGAATCAATTAGACTTGCGGGTACGCTAAAGAAGGGGGAAACAGTAAGCTAATTGGGGACAGAACAAGGCTGAATTACAGAGGCAGAATAAGGGCTTGAACAAGGGTCTAAACAGTAGGAAAGAAGAAACTGAACAGGGGACAATAGGGACTGAATTGTGGGACAGAAGAGGTTCTGATCAAAGTCTAAACAGTGGAATAAGAAGGCTGATTAAACTTCAGATCTGGGAATGGTTTTATAGGGTAGACACAACAGGTTTAATAGGTCAAAACAAGGGACTGATCTGGGCAATTTGGACTGGTTAAACGGAGTAAGGGATTGGGTTTTAGTTTTAGAAAAGGATATCAGATCTGGAGATCTGTTCTGGTGTTGCTGCAGGGTTTAGAATCAAGGATACTTGGGTCTGTCAACGAAAACAGCAAGGGGAGAGAGAGGTTTTACTGGTTGCAATTCAAGAAAACCAAGAAAGAGTGGTTCTTGATTTCAGAAATCCGGAAAGTATTAAAGGAGAATGAAGAAGAAAGAAATAAAGGAGAGAAGAGAGGGAGAAGAAAGAATTAGAAAAGAGAAGAGAGAGGAAGAGAGTTACCTCAGCTCGTGGAGGAGAAGAGAGAGATAGAAGGAGAGTCCATGACTCAACCTAAGAGAGGAGATACCGGGGTGGGTTGCAACCCTCAATCACACAAACATGCATCAAATCATCATTCAACTACTTTAGTCAATCATGGGGGTGCCTTATATAGGCATTACAATGCTTTAAAAAAAAAAGAATCTTAATTTGAAAAAAAAAAATCCTAGATTCTAGGACTTTTAGTTCCTAAACTAAATCAACTACAACAAGATAAGATTCCCATAAAATAAAACTCCTAAAATATAAGGACTCTAGGGCTGTCAACTAGACTGGAATTGGGTCCCACTAAGACTCTTAAAACTCCTAATTTGACTCAACTTCTTAGGCTGTATGACCAAGGCTGTGATCCCCATATTTTGGCTGATTTAAGAGTTCAAAATTAAGCCAAAAAAAAGGCTGGTCGTGTAACTCAAAAATCCCTAAATTATTGGCAACTCTTGCCTTATTACATTAAGATCCCTAAGACACAAATATTTATAAAAATACCCTGGCCAATAAAAGGCCTTATTACAAATAAAAACTCTTAATTCTACCCATATTCATAAAGCTTCTTTTTCTTGGCAAAATATGTTCCTGGATCAAGCTCTCTTGGGTAAATGGTTGTGGAGGTTTGGACTTTGGAGAGAAAAGGGAGTCTTTGGAGGAGGAAGGGTGGTGGCAAAGTATGGAAGGGGGGGGGGTGGCTAAGTATGAAATTGAGTCAATTTGGGACCCCAAGGTTTTTCAAAGAGGTCACGAGAAGATAATTTGAAAGTCATTCTTCCAAAGAGAAGTTCAGAAAGTTTGTAAGATTTAAGGTGGCACCTGGAAAAGAAAGAAGAAGATAATGTTTTGAGAAGACCAATGGATTGGAGATTCCCCTTTGAAAGTTTCGTTTAGTAACCCCTTCTCTATAGCTGTTTACTAGAATGGGAAGATTGCCTCTAATTTCAATGCGAGAATTGGGGAGGGAGTTATGCAATTTTTAGCATGGGTACCGACAAGTCTCCTAGTCCGGATGGTTTTTTTTTTTTTTATGTTATTTTATCAAAGTGTTGGGACATCATAAAAGAGTGTATGACAAAAGTCTTTTCCGATATATATATATATATATATATTTTTTTATGAATAAAAAATTATTAGGAAACTTGAAAAATATGAATACATATACAAGAAAAAAGATGGACAAAGATAAAGAGAAGAGGGAGGGGGTGAGAGATCCCCAACAAAAGAGCCACCCTTACATCCCTATCCCCCAATTGAATTAGCCAATTCTTTATAAGAGCCCCCTTAGGTAGGGCATCATAACCCTTGCATCGTCTAGCCCAGTAGATGATCCTCCCTTTTACCCTCTTGAAACTTGAAAGGTTGGCTCAGCATGGCTTTCAAACACCTTGTTATTCTGTTCAATCCATACAGACCAACACATAGCCGCGGGAACAAGATGCCAAATCCTTTTGCCCATGCAATTAAAGATAGCAGTTCACCATCCCTCAAGCAAAGTCGCCACATTCTCTGATGATATAAAGCATAACAAAATCTCTAGATATCCCGCACCATATCTCCCAAGTGAATGGGCAATGGATGACGATATGGGAGGCCGATTCTCCGTTGTTGTAAGCCTGGAACAGAATAAGCACACACTCAAAAGATAGAAACCTTGATTGCATAACTTGTCCATCGTTGATAACCTCTCTTGAGCTGCTAGCCATAAGAAAAATTGTTTCTTCATGGGCATTGTCTTTTACTAAACCTCCTTCCAAGGACCCTATAAACTTGGAGAGTTGTCAATATACTCAAAAGCAATTCTTAGCAAAAAAATTGGCCCCTACTGCCCTGCCTCCAAACCCGACTGTTTGCTTGATCTAATATGATGTGACATTCATTTAACTTGTCCAGCAGCTACACAATCCTTGAAATTTCCCAATCAAATGCATCACATCTGAGCCTCGGCTGCCACACCACCCCTTCTCCATTAGGCATCACATAGGAGGCCACTAAAGCAGTGGGATCAGCTTCCATAGAATACACTTTGGGAAAAACCAACTTTAGGGGCCTCTCCCCACACCACACGTCCCCCTAAAATGTGTCATCCTCCCATCCCCCATGACATGGCCAGCCTTAAACAGTTGAAAAAGTTTCATGATTCCTTGCCATGGACTCTGCCAAAGGACCCCCAGTGATGTTGGGATCCCATCCCTCTTGAGTACCAAACTAAGCAGCCACCACTTAATGCCATAAACTCCCTTCTTCCAAGGTAAACCACCACAATCATTTACATAACAAGGCCTTCTTCATGTTTTGAAGATTTCGAAGGCCTGCTCCCCCTTTCTCCTTTGGAGTGTAGACTCAATCCCAAGCAACAAGATGCAACCCTTTTCCTCCTCCCATCCCCTTCATAAGAACTCCCTAAGAATTCTTAACATTTGGCACACTGAGACCGGAACCACAAACAAGGAGAGAAAGTGGATAGGAATAATTTCCAGCAAGCATTAATTTACCACATTTGATAGAAAATGAGACTTCCACCCATTCAACCTCATTCGAGTTCTCTCAATGATAGGGCTCCAAACTTCTTTCTTTTTGAATGTAACTCCTAACGACAACCCAAGGTAAGTAGGTAGCTGACCCATACAGTATCCCAAATCATTGAGAGAACTCAAAAGAGATTGAATGGGTGGAAGTCTCATTTTCTATCAAAAGGTGGTAAATTAATGCTCGCTGGCAATTATTCCTATCCCAAATTCATGCATGGGTATGTTGTTCATTGGAAGTGTTTTGGTCCTATTATAACCAATGTTCCATTCATTTCTCTACTCACATGGGATGTACTGATCCAATAGAGGTATGTGTGAGCTAAATCATTCAAGGCATTTGTTAATGCATGATATCTCTTCAATTCCATTTCCATAGACTTACTAAACATCCAAACAGTGGAATTGACGATTCAAGATTTCAATTCCATCCATTCAACTTGGGCATCCAAATGTTGAATTCTGAATCTGCAAAATTCTATCATGTAATTTTCAATTCCACATAATTCTATTCAACAAGCCAATTCCAATTCCTCAAATCCAAAAGCAGCCTTAAAAGTTGGTGATGAACTACTAACATGATATATGTAATTTTCAACCCATAAAACAAATCAAGTAGCTCCTATGCTACTATTAAGTAAATACATAGTAATGCCTTATGATTCAACCTTGCAAGTGAAATTCCACACACAATAATAATGATTATAACATCACCAATTGAAAAATAAAAAATAAAAAATTAGGGACAAATACAAAACTCATATAGATCAATCACACATGAGATCATCAACAACCAAAATCTTTGTTATCATCAAACAGGAGTTGAGATACAAAACTGGTGAGAAGGAAATTTCACGAAACCAAACCTTGTGTTGCGAGTCCCGTTGCTCGAACGCATCGTAAGGTGAAGATCCTCCATTATCACCTCCTTTGTTATCGGAATAAGAAGGCAAAGAGCTGTAGCCGTCGCCATTGCCTTCGTATCGACCGTCGTAACCAGACATCCTAGCTCGTATTGAGAAACCCTAACCCTAGATTTACTTATGCATGCGACAGAAAGTTGGAAGCAGTGGTCTTTAATCGAAATGCATCGACCACTGTAACTGGCCGACGGAAGGAACCGACTTTGCCCTATTTCTTTGGATATTAGTCGAGCTGTAGGGTGCCCGGGAATGGAGATGCGGGTTCGAATATGGGCTGATGGGCCTGTTTGGAAGTACCCAAGATGAAGGCCACAATGCCATTTTTTGGTAAGAAAATAGATGTTCTGTCCAGGACACCAGGTGACTTCACGTGGAATAAAATGGGCAGAGGTTAGATGAAATTTCAAATTCTCAGCCATTTTATTCCAAATGAAGTCACCTCGTGCCCTCGGTCAAGATTGAAGTGCCTAATCTATGGCCATGTAACATAGGCAGCCAGGCTGGCCTAGTATTCAAGCTCGGCTGAGTGAAGCTTGAGCCTTATTTGAAGCTCGAGCTTCTGATTGAGTTTGTTTAGCTTAGTGACACGAGCTGAGCTGCACTAAGATTGTAAACAAACCGAAAGCAAAGTGGATATAAGTGTATTCATATTTGGTTATTGAATCTATAGAATTCAGATATTTTGCAGATATTTAAGAAAACAATAAAGACTTAGGAACAATAGAGATGGAAGACGATCGATATGATTAAACAAAATAAGGGGAGCGGAGAGGTATCACCTTCTTTCATACAAAATGGGAATGATCCTTTCTTTCATACAAAATGGGAATGATATATCTTCAAAACCTTAGAGCTAGATGATCACAAAATAAGGTTTCTTGACCGTGTCCTCCAAACTATTTTTCAGATTGTTAAGGATGTTCTGTCCAGGATTTGGTGTCTAGGATGGTGTCCAGGACACAAGGAGCTATTATATAGAATAAAATGCATATTCCATATTCAAAAAACGCATCAACCACCCATTTTTTTTTCATGTGACATCCCCTAGTGTCCTAGACACCATCCTAGACAGAACATCCTTTACCATTTCAGATGACTAATGGCATTGAGGGTTTCTCCTTCAATGACGACCTTTCTAGCATTTAGAAATTTGGCAACAGGAAGGCCCAAAAGAGCTACTTGGGATTTTGCTATGGCAAGAAAATCTAGGCTCCATTGTTCCATTCTTATTGCTACATAGCAAGCACTGTCATCTCTTGTGATCGCTCCTAGACCTGCTTTTATTGCTCTGTTGAAAAAGCTCCATCAAAAAGTAAACTTTCATCGATCCGTTTGGAGGGCAAGCCATGATTGATAATCCTTTCTAATTTGAGGATCAAATTGAAGGCAAGCAACACTAGTCCTGAGCCTGTAAGATGAAGACAGGGTTTGGTGAACATTGAAACCCTTGTTTTCAAAGAGGAATGTATTTATTTATTTTTTGTATTGACAAACAGAAAATGGAAAGCAGTTTAAGGGTTTTAATAATGTATATTTGATTACCTAAACTTTGTATTTGTCCCTCATGCTTGGAAGCATGTTTAGATTACGCACATATATGGGCTTGGATATTAACTTGTTAAAGCAGCAAGATCAGTAGATGGGCTGAGTTTGGGCCAGCATATGCACCAAAGCCTCCCATGAAAGTGAGCCCAATCTGGGCTCAAAGAATTCTACCCACCGGCCCAATTGATACATACAGTAAGTATAAGTGCAGCCCTTGACTGGTCTAAACCCATTTTAACCCAACAAGCCCAATAACTCGTGTTGGGCTGGACTTAAAGTGTTAACTGCCGTCATCCTCTTGGCATTTGCATTTTTGCAAGTTTCTACACGTTGTTCCAGCAACTTCGGACCTAAGGAACAAGTCAAGGTCTCAGTCTCAGTCCTTGCTTGATCAAAATCAACATGTACAAGCAATTTATAGCTGCTCCACAGTTGCCCTTAACTGGACCCATCTGCTTTGTGCTTAACTCACGAACAATGGCGTTGCTTAAGCAATGGCCAAGCAGAGAGGGCAGACTAGACATAGGATCATCAGCGGGGACTGGTAGGAAGATTTCTTGTACGCCTTTCATGAACGATAAATCATGACCATCTTCCTTGTTGAGCTCAAGTTGTTTTACCATGAGCTAAAACTCTACACATGCATGAAACATTGAGGACCTAGAGATGTCTGATCTAATATAAATGGAAAAAATGAAAAGTTTCGCCGTCCACCGTGGGGGGGCGAGGAGCATGGGGGGAGAAGGCCTTTAATTTCTGATTTTTTTTTGTTAATAGTGAATTCTTTTTTACTTTAGAAACTATTACTATAGATTTTAATCCTAGAAATTTATTAGTAGAGATGGTCGAGAAAACATTTCTTGTAAATGATCATCTTTTCCTAAATCAAAATATTTACAAAAGCAAGCAAATAAATAACCATGTATGTCGACATTGTTGCATCTTAATATCTTACACCATGATTTTTATAAAGCTCGGGTGACATACGTCTTCTTACCATTAACACATGTTTTTATCCAAATGACTTGATTATAACTTCTTTATATGATGTTAAAAATGTAATAGGATTGTGCTTATTGTAAACAAAGATCTGTATGTCATCATCCTCCTCACCACCAATATCATATCATTATTATCTAAGGGTCAGCTTCGCGAATCCTGTTCTACCATTCCTCTCTATTTAAAGATATGTCTTTTTGTCTAAGTGTTGTGTCTTTGGCTTTAGTTGTTATGTGGTAAGGTAATGATTGAATGATCAATGCAAAAGGCTTGTTTTTAAAATTAAATTCACTTCGCGTCATGTTTGGCCTTGGTTGTGCATGAATCCATATGGTTAAAAAACAAGCCCTCAAGGATTGGTATCGTCACTTAATCAAAGACCCATAAATACAACTTTTTGTATGAGTGTAGATAGAAACTTGGCATGAAAATGACCATTCTTAAGGGAACTAAAGCAAACATTTTTTTTTTTTTTTTTTTTTTGAGTAACTAAAGGATTTATATTAAACATTAAGAACTAGAGGCATCAGAAATGACAATACATCATTGACTATTTATTTAATTTTCTTATGGGGCTGGGAGGCTGCAATTAGCTGGTTAGTAGAAGAGAAATGTCCACATGAAGAAATTAAACTTACAAACTTCCAAATAAATTATTTCATAAATAAATAAAAAAAAATTAAGTAGCATTGCATCACTAACAATAATAAATACCTATCTAATCCTTTTAAAGTAATTGCTAAATTGTTATGTCATGGTGACTATTTTGAGCTGAGGAATATAGTAATCTCTTTAAGGAGGCGGCTTCACGCCACGAGGAAACGTCACTTTTCAATACTAATAGAGTTTGAAGCCTTTAAATGAGCTTAGCTCTCCATTTCTTTTATAATTAAGCATAAAATTATTCAGTTAGATGACATTATAATTAAATATGTTTAGCAATCCATTTCTTTAAATACAAAAATCTTAGACAAAAAGTAAATTATAAGCTTGATCATTTAGACCCATTAACGCTTGTCAATGAGCTGTACTAGCTTGGTTTAGCTTCTCATGAGTTGAGCTTGAGCCTGAGCCCAAGCCTCTGATTGAGCTGGTTAGCTAAGTCATTATAAGTCAAACTGCACTAGGCTTAACTT